>JAODKL010000135.1:14593471-14608926 GCA_026780765.1 Petrocephalus schoutedeni
CATTATTCTTGTTTCATGCACCATTCTGTACAAATGATGCCACACACCCTACACAGGCGCACCGGGGTGACTGTGGGGAAAGGCGCTATACAAAGATAAAACTGAATTGAACAGAATTTTGAAAGTGAGTGTGAATTCTGCATCAAATCAGTGTGATATTTACAGGACAAGGAAACACATAAGAGAACGTCAACATACACCCTTTTGTAGTCTCTTCATCAAGAAATCAGAGCCTCCTGGCTTTTGCCCGAGGTTGGGGTACTTGGCTTTTAGCTTGGCTTCCTCTGCTTTCACTGGGTTTGAGTGCTTTTCCTGGGAATCCTGTTGTGATAAAATAAGATCCTGTAAGAAATCAGTATTGTCTCTTTGCATGATGTGACTAAGGTACCAGGACCTTTGCAAGCAATCAGACTGCCATTAATACTGCCACTGAAAACACCTACCTTAGCTAAAGTACATTATAATCAGGTCAAGCACTTAAACATGATTTCACTTGCTCAGAGCCAAAAAGCACATAGGACCATATTTTAGCTTTAGTCTTGCTTAAACTTGTTAACATTCAGATACTGTCAGAAAAACAGGTAATATCTAAGCCATACTAATCTTTCAATTTAAAGACTAAGGGTTTTACATTTACTTAACACACCCAAAACAGACTCATTTCCAGAAACTTTTAAGGCTTTAAATGTTAAGTTCTGGCAAATAAATTGTCATGTTTATATTTAAAATAACCATCTACCACAAGAGTTCCAATAAAATCCACATTTTTAACAAATGAAATGCCATACCATTTTTGTTTTCAAGACAGTATGCTGAACAAAAACTGCAACAGCGGTTTACACTATTTTCTGTTGTAGTATTGTATTAAGGTAAACTGGTAACGCCATTGATTGGCTGCTCGTCACTAATAATGACAATTGTCAATTATGGAAATATCCGAGGAGGCATGCCCAACAGTGCACATTGTGCTCTGCTTCCCAAGCAACTGTAGAGTCTCTGCAATTCTAAATTAATTTAATCCCAACAATACAACGATTCTGAATAACGAAAGAAGAAAAGAACACTTCTGGCCCACTTGGCAGGTGTTCTGGCAAGTAGTTGCGCATTAAACACAAAGGTGAGCATTTTTATAAATAAATGCACCTAGCTAATAAGCATATTTTTGTATGATCTCTGTCATTGTTTTATTATGGTAATACATTACATACTACATAATACATTTAATACATTTATATAAATTACACTTATAATCGATGCAATAGCATGCGATGCAATAAGTTCCCTATTAGAGTCAGGCCGGCCAGTCCTGCTTTATCTTACGTGACTTTTTTACTCGCTTTGCCCGCAGACGGTGTCACTGGCCGCCGGCGTCCCGGAGAAACCGGAACACGCCGCGTCGCGCTCGCGCCGGCCCGGACCAATGGCGTCCGGGCGCCGGCGCGCGAGCCCGGCGCTCAGACCAATAGCGCCGGGAAAGCCCCGCGCGAGAGCGGTGATTCCGTTCGCGCCCCGCGCTGCAAAAGCCCGCGAGCGCGGCCGCGTAACGCGCGCAGCCCCCGCCGCTCCATAGGAAGCCCGCCGCGCTATCAGACGCTATTTACCTACGCGCAGTGCATGCGAGCAGAAGCACACGCACGTAAAACCACCCACCTGTTTTTCCTCTTCAGACTCCACCTGAGCCTCTGACTCTTGGTTTTCTGAGGACATATTCCAACGGGATATGCCTATAGCCCCAGCCCTGCTTCCTCAAAGACGGTACCTTGAGTGTTCTGCCCCGGTCGTGAGCTAAAACACGCCCGTACTAATTCTTTATTCTCCCTAAAATGGCGCAAGACGACAGTGACATCATCGTGCGGGATCGCCATCACTGAAAGACACATACAGTAACCAATAGACTAAAGGAAAGCCCTATGTATATAAAACTTTTTAAAAGCCAATAACTTTAAATTATTTATTAAAGCCGTTTGTTTAACATGATTGATATGCGCGTATCTAATAACGACACGCTACATGCTTGTGCACATTATAGTCTTTTATATTGTCGAAAGATCGATCAGATTCACTAATTTGTGCACTGAGCAGTTTATTTTTTAATGTTAGCAATGCTGTAGTAATCAGCCGTGTATATTGTATTGGTTTCAAACCAACATATATATTTTAGATTATTACATCTTCACGTGCTACTTATATATATGATATATATTTTTATTTTGATTAAACTGGGTAATTAGTAATTTATAATAAGCGGAAAAACATCAATTGTAAAGGGAAACTTATCCAGAGAGTACCCCATGAAGTCGTTCTTACTGAGAAACATTACTTACTGCTAAATGTAAGCGCTTTTCTTACTTTTTGAGCATATCGAACCACAAAATTAAAAATTATATATGGTTATGGTGTCCATTAGACACCTTACATACGAAATGTGGGAACTACAGAACTAATTACTTTTTCCCACAAATGGGTGTAACGACAAAAATCTGGCGCGAAAGTTGAGGGAGGCGCTAACGGTACATAACGTGGGAGGCGGACAATGCTAGCTGGTAACGGTCATTTAGCCTGGTTGGTATGATAAAGATAAATGCCATTTGTAAAAGTATTATGATTAATGTTAAATGATCGACAATCTCAAAATAGCTTGACAACTGAAGCCTAACATTTCTCGTTAATAAGCTAAAGACGAAAGTACGTGTCAGGATTCTCAGTTTTACGAAGGTTTAATTTCATAAGACAGGCAAGTTAGTCATTAGTTACCTGACATTAAGTATTTTTTAGTTAAATGCAAAAAAAAAAAAAAGATTGTGTTTTGTTGATAATTTTCTCTTCAGAAATGCTTGTCGGTGGTCAACCGAAAGCAAACGTCGCGTAGACTCTTAATAAAATACGTTTTGGGGTGGCGACCGATCGCGGCGGTATAACCGAGGGACCGATCGCGGCGGTATATCTGAGGTGTTCGGCTTCGCTGGGTCTCGTTTCCCAGCGTTTCTGCAGCCAGCCGCCGAGGATCTCGGCCTGAGCCGCCATGGCTTGTGCGCAGCACGCCAGGACCGACCAGGTACCTCCTCGGGGTCCATTCCAGTGCCGAGAAAAAGATTATGGCCGAATCTTTCTTTCTCACTAATATTTATTAATATAACGCTCCGTATGTGTACACTGCACAGATTCTGCCAAGTACGGTTACAACGGAGCAGCAGTCCTTGTTGGTCGTGAAGAAACTGCTGGCCATCGCCGTCTCCTGTATCACGTACCTTAGGGGCCTCTTTCCAGAAAAGGCCTATGGAAGCAGATACGTGGAAGGTAAATCGAAACCGAGCAACTTTCTTCATATGTAGGTTACTTTTATCACCAGAAGTCTGAGTTACCCTTTATTTACTTGGCCTGTTAGTACTCTGTACAATGGCAATAAAGAAAGCAGATCTTTCCCATTTTGTGTTAATTTTATTACTGTGACTCTACCAGGTAAAGATTAGAGGACAAGAGATTCTAAAAATTCCTACTGATCAAATAGGGGAACCCGTATATTTATTTATTCTTTGTGTAGAGCAAAAGGTGATGATACTGAGAGAGGAGAAGAGCTGCCCAGGGGCCAGTCAGATTGTCCAATGGTAAGAGGCAGCAGGAGTGAGAAGGACTATAGTATGTGGGGATGCTGTTAAAACCCACCTGCGTCGGAGGATTACGTCCCGCGCAGGCAGAAACACGGGCCTCCTCGTATGAGGTCAAATACAGTGTGGAGAAAAGGAGAGTAGGGCCCCTGAGATTCTGCAGCTTAATTAGCACAGACATATTAGGTTTAGCCTAATTTTCACTAAGCCTCGATTTAATAAAAAGTGTGTACTTAAATAGGCTTGGTATAGGTCAAATTCGTTTATGTACAAAGTGGGTCACAAAGATACGAGTCGACAGACACTGCCTTAGTGAATTAAGAGAATACAGTTACATTAACATTAAGGGTATTTAAATTACATATTATAGCTCATTATGGGGGGGGGGTGTTTACTTGTTCTTCATTTAAGATTTTTATACCCTGATTCACAGGATGCATGGATGTTTTGATGCCCTTCAGAAAAAATATGTGAGTAACATTTTAAATTCTTAAATATGTAATCTTTGGGTTTTGACAAATTCTACCACTTAGTGATTGGAAAAAATACCACAGGATTATTTTTAAAATGCTGAAAAGGAGTGCTTATGTAGTGTCAAGTTGTCGTCTTTTGCAGCGTTCCCTCATTTTGGATTTGTTTATTTTGGAATTGTTGTCACTGTTTCAGAATTTATATGTTTAGGTAAATGTGGGTTTCTGTTTGTCTTGGCAAAATCTGTCTTTAATCCTGGATTTCTGTCATATTATATGTCTAACTGCTGTAAATAAAATGGCAAAAAGAATGCAGGCATACTGTCCTGGCTGCGCCCTAGACTGAACTGTAACACTTACAGTTACTAGGCTAAGCATGGTAAGTTATAATGCAGGAACCAAACCTTTTCTTCAGTGAGAGAGCTCCTTTTCTTATCAGAAATGTTTAAAGAAACATTAGCTATATATATATATATATATAAAATATGAAGGCTAAATATGTACATGTCCTGTAGCAGAAGTTGATAGTCCAGGTTCAGAAAGTAGGGTTTCCTCCGGGTACTCCAGTTTGCCCCCACAGCCCAAAAACATGCTGAGGTTGATTGGAATTGCCAAATGGCCTGTAGGTGTGCCCTGTGATGAGTTGGTACCCCATCCTGGGTTGTTCCCTGCCTAGCGTCCATAGCCTCCAGGAAAGACTCTGGACCTCCTGTGACCCTGAATAGGACAAGTGGTTTCAGACGACGGATGGACCTGTTAGTGGTACTGCACCTTGGAGCAATGGGAACTGAATAACCTAAAAATGTGAACATTTGTAATAATTGATTTTCTCTTTTCTTTTCTTAGTTACGAATGGTAGTCCTCTCTGTGAGTATCAATTTTTGAAAACCCAGTATTGCATTTTAAGGATGAAATAAATTATTAAAAAATGTTTTTCTCTAGATTTATACTGATACAGAAAATCCCCAGGTTAGTGAAATACATCTTTTATCTCAATAGGTTTATTTTATCTCAGTAACATTTTAACATTTATGCAACTTTTCATTTTACTATGGCCTTTCAGGTTAAGCACCTTGTTCAACTCTGGTTGAGCAGTATCCCTTCTGGGATTTTGAGGTTGCCAGTCATTGATGTTATAGTGTGGTATTAGTCAGAGTTGGAAAGTTTGGGTTCAGAAAGTACAAATCCAGACCAGATTTTGTTTCCACCACCCGTTAAGTCACATTCACAGAGTACCTGGTTGAAACATGACCTTGGTCTGGATTTGTTTTTTCTGAACCTGAACTTTCCACCTATGGTATTAATATATTATGTGTAATTAAACTTATTTTTCATACAGAAAGTTACAGAATGCTACCAGTTTAGAATTCAATATACCGAAAAAGGGCCTGAAATGGACTTTGAAAGGTGAGCTATATATAATGAAGTCTTTAAACAGTGACAAATATTTTAGTGCTGAAAACCATTTAAGAATCATTGCCTTGTGGTTAGCAGGCTATCCCGGGTGTTTGTCTGCCTTTTGATCTGTGGTTCTTTGGGTAGGTGGCAAGGTCACCATGATTCTGTACTGGATAAGTGCTTGGAAAAAGGAGGGATATATGGGTGAATGGATGGACATGAGATTAATCAATTGAAAATCAAGTTATTTTTCAGTCACACCCACAGGAAAATGGTGAAGATGGATTTCAGTGACACAAGGAAAGCCAGCATCCTACTTGTGCGTAAGCTGTATACATTGATGCAGAATCTGGGACCTCTGCCTGATAAGGTCTTCCTTAACATGAAGCTGTCCTACTATGATGAAGGTAAACCTTTAATGTTGTTTTTTTTGTAGAGGAACTTGGCTAATTTGCAAATGGGAAATGCCATATACAAACATTCATGGGAAACTATAGGTTGTGAAGTATGAGAAGTAATTGTCAGTGTGTATTTGTTACTGTAGTTATTTTGTATTGGCCTTACATTTAAGCAGGTTTTTCCTGCACTCTACTGGCTTACTGTGCTGTCTTTCTCGCACTTGTGGCCTGTCCTTTAGCTTTAAGTCTCACCATTCTCATCTCAACCTTTCTCAGTAACAAATTTGGTTCCTCCTACTATAATGACTTGACTTTTTATTAATCATACTATTTTCTCAAAACTCTAGCATGTGAAAATCCCAGGAGAGGCTGGAAATACCACCAACAGTCACACCGCGTTCAAAATAGCTTAGTTGTTCTAATGCTTAGCAGTCTGTGGCTGCTCAACATATATGCATTTGTATGTACTGTGTGTTTAGTGTCCTGAGTGAAGAAAGGCGAGAGTTTCAAAGATAGGTAGTGTTTTTTCCTATTTGAAACTTCTATTTGAAAATTCTCAGTAACTCCTCAAGACTATCAGCCTCCTGGATTCAAGGAGGCAGACAGCAACAGCATGTTGTTTGAGAAGGAACCTGTTCACCTCACCATGGGGGATGTAGTCACTCCCTTCCATACCTTGAAGGTGGATGTTACTACAGAGAAGGAAAGACTGGAACAGGTATTCAAATGTGTGAAATAAATTTGCATATATAGGTGTATTTTTATTGAGGTGTGTTTAGATATATACCCATACATTTGAATTTCTTACTGCATTTCTGGAATTAAATATTAATAAAGATGGTCAATTTTCTGGGAAGCTGACTGTGATGATGAACAATTAGATTATATTTTTTCATTTGCTTGCAGATAGATAATGAAAAGCTTGAATGTGAGAAGGACAAATGCACCCTTGAGATGGCAGAGGAGACGCATGGTTTTGTACTGCCTGCAGTTGAGGTAAGGCAGAGCCTGTCCTAGCCGGCATAGTAATGCATGATTAAAATGTACCCATTTTTTTCTTAATCAGAATTACAGCCAAGTTACTGTATGAGAAGCTTTGATTTGGTGTTGGGTATAAATACATTTCAAGAAGTATTGTCAGATGTTAAGAAAAAATACACAGGAGCCTTTTGGATAATTTTGGCATTGTTTTTATGCAGGGGTGGGCAATCTTATCCGCGAAGGGTCAGTGTGTATGCTGGTTTTCAGGATAACCTTTAGATCCCCTGTTCAAACCAGGTGTGAGGACTCTTCAGCCAATCAGTCCTCTTATTAGTAAGCTAATTACGGAGTTGCAGCAAAAACCTGCAACCCACCCCTTTTTTATGTTTGTCGTTTTAATTAAACCTCAAAGTATTTTGTCTCTTTAATGTTAGAAACACTCATCCCTTGATTTAGACAAGAACAAAAATCAGACCGACATCCCAGGTAAACCCCACAAACAATACATATTGCAAATGTAGTTGTCTTCATTTTATTTATTTATTATTTCCTTTAATTAAGAAGGTGCAAATCTGAGTCAAGAAGATGAAAAAATATTTAATAAGAAATTGGATTATTCAAAGCATTCTAAGGTAAGATTTTGACTTTAGCCCATGCAAAATATGTTCGTAGGATCCTGTATGTATATATACCATTACTGTTGTCCAAAAAATCAAGTTCTTGATACCAACCAAATTGAATTTTGTCCATGCTACCAAGTGTACCAAATGGTTTTGCTGTTCGTCCTGAGGTCCCTCAACGACTATTTTTATGGGTAGCCTCTTTTCAGCCCATGACGTTCAACAGCTTGCAGCACAGTGGACCAGTGGCATTCTGATTATGCATGAAAATCATCTTTGAGGGACCTCAGGATGAACACTAAGAAAAATACTTTTTTGCTCATTGGTCCATATTTCAGAATTAAAAAGATACAGTGTGCTGTGTTTTAGATGGATTGCAATGCAAAGAAGACTGCAGACTTAGAATTGACAATCAGAAGAACAAGGAGTGGCCGTGTCATTTACTCTCCTTTGGCAAGTTCTTTATTAATAGCTCACTGACCCCACCCTCCCCCCGGCTTGTGTGCCTATTCTGAATTATGGTGTTGCTTTTCCTAAAACACAAGTTAAAACATCGAAATGCTAGCCCAATACAATTTACATGTCTAGAGCTGCATAATTGGTACTTCAGATATTCACTTCTATTATCAGCACTGGGACCCAGTTTTTGTTAATCGGTTTGAATAGTGAATGTCTTTTTCTGGTTTAGTGTCCACAACTCAATGACTGTTGCATCTGATTGTTCTTGAAAGAAATGTATATTGAATCCTTTGGTTTGTCTGTTTATTTTATTTAATAGAGAGAAGAAAATTAGTTGCTTACCACCAGCAAAAAAATATTTATATTTAAATGTTAACCTGATTCTGAGTAATATCAGTATTAAACCAAGAAATCAAATTAACTGAAAATTCAGCACAGTTGCTAACAAAATAAAATGAATTAATTATAAGATTGATTATATGTTGATAATTCATAACAAATAATTATATAATAATTCATATGTCACCTGTTTGCACAAGCAGATTGTTAGCAAATTGACCACACAAATGAACGCCTCTAAGCACTTAACCTCACATTTCTATCTGCAGGATTCCCACTTTGCCTTCCCCTGCAGCCAAGAGGAAGCCATCATGCCGAAGAGGCGCAAATTCAGCGAGCCAAAGGAGAGTTACTGAGCCCGTCACAGAGAAATGTGCTCTGTGCTGCAGTGAGACACACAGTGCCTCACTACCTTAGAATGACTTTACATAGCCTGTTAGCACAATATGCCATGCCACAAAGGTCATGAGCAATTGAGTTATATTACTGTCCCAGCAGCTTTATGCGTAGTAGTGTAGATTCATGGTTAGTGGCACTGGCTAGCTTCTGTTCCGTGTTACAACTTATTATTTGTCTCTTACTAGCGACCAACAGTTTCTTTGGTTTGTCCAGCATTAACAAAATTCGTTGCATATTCCGATGTGACTAATGGGATGATGAATTAAAATAAGGAATTTTAGTTAACAGGACAGACGTGATATCACATATTACTTATTGTACACATATTACAAAATGTTAGAGCCCTTTCTGTTTCTGTGTTCTGGTGGTGTTGAGTTCCTTGTTAAAAGTGAGATCTGTTTAGTTCCTTGCCTTTTATGTTATGATTTTAATGTTTTATAATGTATAAAAAAATTTGCAGTACTTGCAGTGAAAGTGGAATATTGATAAAATAAATGTTTTTTAAATTAATCTTTGGTTACCGAGTTGTATTATTCATGTGCATGCAGTTTGATATTTTTTTATCCAGAAACCTCCAGAGTGAGCTATACAGCATTAATTATACATTGTCAGTAATAGTTCAGGCAATTAGGATGATTGTTGACATAGGGACAATCATGGGAAGTAATCGTACATCTGAACCGATTTATATAGTGTTATGAATACAATATTTGCATATATGTGACAAATTAGTTCAAAGCATAGAGCACATTTCAAAATAAAAACGGTGCTGCACTCATAAATCACTGTAATGAAATGACATTAAGAAATATTTGGTTTTCAGGTAATAAAAATCCACACCAGAATGTTTGATTTTTAATTTATCCTTTTAAATCCTTTGATAATATTTGGTTTTGCTGTGAACAATTAGAATTTTTATATTTATATTTTATGTTTTTGGAGCAAATATGCATATATCTCTGACTTTCTGTGAGCACAGGTCTTCTGTTGATGGCTCAGCAATTGTGGGGCCATCTGTTCTTTGTAGCAACCATATTATGAAAAGTTTATTTATAAACTTCATTATTCTAAGGGACTGCCGGTATCACTTCAGCACTATCTAAAGAGACAGCCATGCAGCAGCTAACTCATGAACTGGGTTATGGATGAGATGTAACATAACTGAATCACTTGCTTTTAGGAGAAATGTGTCTGTTTGCCTTTTTGAGTGCTTTTTTAATTGTGTTGTATAATGATGAGTAAAACTAATCAAAACTACTTTTATAAAACTAAAGGGGCAGAGGAATGCATATTGATGAGGGTAAAACTGTATTTCACATGTTAACATCTCTTATTATTTATTATTAGGTATTAAAACTTTTGAATCAGCTGACAGCCACTCCAGGTTTTTATAAATACTGAACATATGATGACAACATACAGTTGTAGCTGCAATCACGTAGAAGACAGTTTACATAAGTGGGTTAAAAGCATCCACTGCAGTGCTTAAATTAATAATCAGATCTGACATGTGGATTGTGATTCATGATTACAGTTTGGACTGCAGACCTACAGGGTTTCACTGTAGCTTACCTGAAACAGAAACATGAAACACGGTAAATTTATTTTTACAGAAACACTACTTCGGTAATCCACACGATGGCACTGTTAAACACCGCAAATAGTGAAATTTGTCTATCTACTTAAATGTATTACAGCATGTACGCAAACTAGGCAAGTGGCTAGTTTGCATATTAAGTTTACTGGCTATATTTCGTATTTCGCCGCATATTATGTACGTCTGGTAAGTGGTTTCCGCGCGTTATTAGTTAGAATTTTCTTTCAAAAGGATGTTACTGCTATACTTTGCAAATATACTCAATATGCAGGAAATCATCTAAAACAGTATTGCATAACTTTTATTAAAAGTTTGCCTTTTGAAAAGTGCTTGAATGCTATCATAGATATAATTGATATAATAATACCAACAATTATTATTATTATTATTATTGCTGTTGTTGGTGTTGCTGATATATTCATTATATTTATTTTTATTATTCCCCTGAAATGAAATCCGTGGCATAACATAATACCACAGTACTGTGTTGCTGGAATTGTGATGACTCTGCCTCGGGGCACTAGAAACACCTTATGGGACAGCCACCTTTTGAATCTCAGGCTTTATGACTCCATCCATGACCCTTGGCTGGGGGGATCCTCCGGGCGAGGTTTAAACGAGCTCCCTTAGGTCCACTCGAGTGTTTTTTTTCTTGGCCTCCCCACCACCCAACCCCCCACCTAAAATAGTTTAATAACATGATGTGGATTTCCTGTTGTCAGATATAGCTATCAGCTTATTATTGTGTTTGACTACACAACAAATGATAGCTCATGCAGTGCAGCTATGGTCATGGGGCTTTTCACTTGAATATCCTTTTGAGGGATTACCTGGAAAGATATTAAAGGCATATGAAATCAGAATGTAAGTAGGCCATGAAGTTTTCTCCTTGAGTCAGTTCTGTTACCAAAGTCTTTTAGACATAGCAACAACTAGAAACATCAGGTCAAATGTAATAGTGTATAGCGCATTAAAAAGCAAAACATATATTAGACAATACATATTTCACAAAATTTACTGTGTGCTGCAAACCAGTATAAGCCTTGTTATTCTAAATTGTTTTTAATCTTATATTTTTGTGTGGATCTATGGAAGAAGAGAAGAAAACAACACAGAACATCGATCTGCACCCATCACTGCTGGGAAAAATGTTGGTTCAAGCAACACGATTTTGACTGGACACTGCAATCGATATGATATCTCATCAGTTGTTTCCATGGAAACCCACAAAAAGAAAAGAGTGCCATTTATTTTACACCTATCAGTTCCATTATAAAGGTAGTTAATAATGGGCAAAGGTCAGACAAATTGACAAAAAAAGAAAATAGGTCAACAAAAAAGTGAACAATAAACTGTATCAAAACTTTAGTAACAAAAATGTTTCACTTTCTTTTCACGTATGTATAAAATGTGCATTATAGACATCATATCCTTAGAAGACATCATTGTAAGCTAAAATTTCAATTAAATTTGTAATGTTGCATATCTTGAAAAAAGTGTACTTCTGTATCATATGAAAACAACAATTTGAATCTAAAATAAATTAACCACGGGAGACACTCTACAAAAAAAGTCATAGGAGGACGTGTCCTTTAGTCTTGATACAATTTTGATTTTGGCTATGACTCCATATGTTAAGCAATAAGAATAAGCAATAAGAGATTGAATATACATACATATATATGCTCTTTCACTGTAAATGGGATATTTAAAATGCATTTTAAGCAGTATAATATAAACATTGCAACACTTAGTCATTTATATACATTGCAAAGTTTAGACATGAGTAGTTGACAACTGCCTTATTATAATATGCGCATAAGAAAGAGATGTAAAGTTCTCACTGTATTCCACATATATACACAGGCCAGCAATTGTACCAGAAGTGGAAGACGCTATTTGTAATATACTATATACAAAATGTACAACTATAATCAGTTATAACGACCAGGTCAAATCCCAGCACACCAGCAGTCCAGCAACCAGTGTCAAAAAAGAGCAAATCGGAATTCAAAATCAACCACCAAGTCACAAGTGGAAAGACGGAAGGACAGAACAGCACAACAGTGAACGCATCGGAAGTGAGCGTCAAAATCCTTAAAGGCAGCTGGAACCCCCTTGCCAAGGCACCGTCATAGACTGCAGTTAACCGCTAGCGAGCTGCACAGTGGATGACAAGCGTGAGGCGTGGCACAGACTGGGAGGTACCAACTGCACGGCCTGAAAAAGCGAACGCAGCAGCACAGATATGCATACTAACATGTCCACACAGGAAAGAAAATTACAGTTTCATTTTTGCACTTCTGCCCTTCCCACTGTGACCTCTGTCATTAAGTTTGTGTTTTTGGGATGTCTGATGTTTTTTTTAACCTCACCATTTTCACTGTTTCCAAAATGCTGGAACCCCTACAGCTGGCAATAACAATCGTACCATGCATTAAATCACTTAGATCACGCATCATTTGGATCTTAGCTATTTTCACAATTAGCCGCACAGTAACTGACCCTCGTGACCCTGTGCTCAGACTCTATATATTCAGGTCAGCTACAGGAGTCAAATTTACACATAGCTCCAGAAATTCAGGGCCTCTTATACAAACAAAAGTCAACAACATGACAGACAACTTCTTTTAATGCATCGATTATCATTAACAACACTTGCCTGGTTTGTCACAATAGTAGGTCATGTGATTCTGATATAATCTGGGTTCCGCTAAATTTGAAACACTGCCTCCTTCAGCAGAGAATGTACCGCAATCCAGCTGAGCAAGTTTCCCGCCTGTGTCTGTACTTGCTACTTTCACCGTTCAGGTCATAGAGCACCTGCCATTACACTGAACACAGTTACTTTACAATGTTCAAATCATGCTCTTGTAACAAACCTGCTCCACTGTCCAGAGAACAGGAAATATTTCAACCTAGGGTTGGCTTGGCAACACAATATAAGTTGATCTCACTTCCCTGGACACTGGACATGCACCGCTCTATCGATCAACCGATATGGCAGTCATCAGAAGCATTAAATCTTCTAGGGCTATCATCATAACTAACCGAGCGTCTATGTTGTCCAAACATGAAAAGAGTGAACCACACAGAGTGAAATAAATCTGATTTTAAAATATACAGCTCCGGAGGAAATTAAGAGACCACAGCACATTTTTTTGTTTCACTCATTTCTCAATTTATGGTTATGCATAAATATCTGCGCAAAATATAATTTTATTTTTGCAAACTGCATCCTGGTTCTTCTCTGTTTCTCTTTAATTAAGGGCATCTTCCTTGCTTTATGGGACTTCAGTCATGATTCTAGGAGCCTGATACTAACTGTCCTATTAGTGCACTTCATACCACTTAATGTTTCCCATTCCTTATGGAAGTCATGTCATCCTCCCATTCATGAGGCACTGCTGGATAAGTTGACGGTCATCTCTAGCATTAGAAAGTCCCTTCCGCCCTGCCGCTCAGTGTAGCCTTCTGCCAAGATTAAACCAGGATTTAACTATCCAGACTTTTTATTTTAATTGTGCTGTGGTCTCTTAATTTTCTCCTGGGCTGTATATTGAATGAGTTAGGGTTATTAAATATCAGTACATTCCCAATATGGCCTCAATTTACTGAACAATAGAAATATTCATTAGTTAACCTGGGAAAAATTATTAAAATATGATGGTTTTTTTTTTAAATCCGCAAAATCATGCAGGATCAATAACGGGAAATAAAACTCCCGCTATCATTTGACCAAAGGTCTTTAGAACGGACCGCATGACTAAATAAATGAAATTAATAAATTATAGAATAAAATTCATATATAAAATCATATTTCCATTCATCTTCTAGCTGTTTATGCTGGACATGGTCAGACAGATAATAGCTACTACTATTTATTTCTATTGTATCTTAAAATATAAGCTATAAATAAAAAAATATATCAATTTCAGAGCCCCTTATACAAACATATGTTCACTGGACTAAGGGCATAATTCAGTCAAAATGGATTAACAGTAACTATGTCTGTGATTCCTTAATTGTTTCTTTAATGTGTCAACAGTACAAGCTCTATAAATGACAGATGACCAGATTACACTGACATGTCATTAGTTTGCATTGCTTCAGTAACTAATGAGGGTTATAAATCAAATTATTTATGTATGCTTAATTGTCTTGTATAAGATTTTCGTATTAAAAGGGAACAGAGTGTGTCTTGTAACCCTAACCCCAACCCTTAATCTAAGTACTTTCCAGAATTCATGGAGACTACGAAATATATAGAATTATAGAGTGAGGCACTCATAAATGTGCAATTTCACGCGACTCAATCACTGGTTAGCACGCATTCTCACTGCGAATCCAGTGCCGTGCAGAACTAAGTGCTTCGAGGTTCTCATAGTCCCTCAAGCTGACGCTTGTTTTATCGAATCTTGGCATCATACATCTGTCCAGGAATGTAATCTTATAGATTGCGCTCTACATTCCCATTTGCTTCCTAATTATTTGTGCACGATGTGCAAAAAAAAAAAACGCGGAAAAACTCGTGCATTTACCGAGCCGTGACAGAGATATTGAAAGGCACGTGTCTCAATTGACAATGGATCTGCTGCTGGTCCTGCTGACCTTTAATCCCAGTAGCTCCAGCAGAGGTCATCCCTGGCTCCTCACGCCCCACCTCCCTCCCACCGATCAATGGCAAGCTCTGTGGCTTCTCTGGGCCGCGGTGACGTGTGTACTATTGATTTATTGACATTACTCCAGGCAACCAAAGCCAAAGCCTCTTCTCAGCGGGCAGCCGGGCTCCAGCCCCGCGGACTGCCTGTGTTTCCCCGTCCCATGTGGCATCAAAGGCACTGGACGGCGACCAGTTGATGCTGACCTGGTATTTTGAGACCTACTTACAGGATTTTTTCCAGGTCCCCACAAGCAATGTATTTGGGTGCAATGTTGAGAAAACATGGAGTGTCTAAACGTGAAATTGGATCCCTGCTATGGCTTGTGATTTTCTGCGGCTTCTGTTTACCATTGCGCAGTAACATAAAACTTTCCAATACTATGTAAAAAAAAACGTACATCCGGGAATGGGCACGATTGGTAACACACTATACTTCATGTTTACTGAAAAAAAAGGATATAGGCAGTCCCAAGGGTTAAGAATGCCCGAGTTACAGACAACTCCTACACATTATATAAAAAAAACT
>JAODKL010000135.1:14633855-14646660 GCA_026780765.1 Petrocephalus schoutedeni
AACATTATAAATAGCACTGATAAAAATAACATTCTACTCTTGTAAAAACTAATTTAGACAATATACTACCTGAATGAGGCCATAAAAAGAATCCGGAGTCTTCTTTAAGGCCATGTTTATGGAACAGAAATGTGGATTTAGCCATAAGAAATGTTTATATATTTCTGTGCTTCACACTACTCAGAAAACATCATCAATTATATATGAAGGAACTATTCAAGATGAAAGAGCACAATGTATGCAACATTCTAATAGTATTACACTCTGAAAAATCAAATCAGTACAATTTGCAAGCTGATGTTTCCCAAAAGCATCCAACTACTATGATGACCATAAATTCAGGTAATTCAATTCAGTCTCTTACACAATTATGTTTTTATACAGTGTCCCTCCAGAACTGGCAGCTACATAGGGATCAATCCACACCCACTTGTCCTACGCAGGGTGGCAGGGGTCCGGAGCCTAACTACGGGCACAAGGCAGGGAATAACAGGACGGGGCACCGATCTATCACAGGGCACACATACGGACAATTCAGCAACTCCAATTAACCTCAACATGTTTTCGGACTGTGGGGGAAAACCAGAGCCCCTCAAGGAAGCCCCACAACAACTTGGGGAGAACATGCAAACTCCACACACAGAGACCCGAACTCCAGAATCCAAAGGTATAAGGCAGCAGTACTAATGACTGCACCACTTTGCAAAATTCTGCGATTTTAGAAGATACAGGGGCAGAGAAAAGCCAAACTGAGAAAAGTATTGGGCAACTGGAAAAAGAGAAGTGTTGTGGTGGTTTGAGTCTTTCAAAACATGAGAAGATATGATCATTTTAGCATTTAGCACGATGCTTTTGGGAAGCGGCCCTTCCTGTGGGTCTTACATAATGGGGTAGCAGGCATACAGGGCAATGCCACATAGGTCTTTGTTGTTCCGAGACATTCTAATGTATCCTTGCTCACCAAAATTTCGTCCCCAGCTATAAGAGAAGTGAGAGAAACGATGAGAACAGGGTTTGCACCTACTTTGTTATTTATTACTAGACTAATAACACTTATTAATATCATTTTGATAATATGGACATCATCATAATCATATTTGTCATCTGATTGATTTTTCAGTATAATCCGATGTTAAGCACACTTACCTGTTCTTCACTATCCAGTAGTCTGCACCATTCACTGCTCCATAACCGACCACAAGGACAGCGTGGTTTACCTTCTGGGTGCAGGAAGAATCATTGTAGACGCCTGAAAAAAGTACCACAAGAAATATTAGAATTTTCATCTTATTGTATTAATATAAAAGAGCTCATGGTCAGTCTCACATACCACTACGGTAGAATGCGAAGGTCGGCCGGGTGGCATCGATGGCCACAGAGATGGGTCCGATGGTGGCCACAGCCTCCTTGAGGGCATCTTCATTTCCTTCGGGCAAGCAATTATACCTGGTACAGTTGGCAGCACGGCTGGCGGGACTGTATTTACACTGGTCATCCTAAAAATCATAGTGACAAAGAGGCAGTACTATCATAGATGGAAGCACTCATACAGTTGAGTGGACAAGCTATTTAATTCTGGATATCCCAAGTAGAACATGTTTAACCATTCAATCAATTTGGACTTAATAAACTCACATGGCCAGTATAGGGGTAGGAGGCATCAGAGTCTATGCCTTGGTTGTCAATGACATACTGGAAGGCTTCAGTCATGAAACCACCATTGCATCCTTTGTTGCCATACTTGGATGAGCAATCCACCAGGTTCTGAGGGCTAAGGGACATCAGCTTCCCTTGGGTCTTCATCAGCTGGCCCTCAAGGGCCCCCACTGCGCTAAAAGCCCAGCAGGATCCACAAGCACCCTGGTGATGGATTTGATTCATTATGAGTCATTAAGCAGTAATGTGTAGAGAGTACAGTGTATGTTTCACCAAACAGGAGACACGTATGTCCTCATACCTGCATTTTCACTTCAGTGACGTAGCCTTTCTCCCTCCAGTCGATGGCATCAGGCACAGCAGCACCAGAAGATCCCACAGATGCAGACAGTATCCTTTTGAAATCCAGAGGAACACGAGTCATAGTCAATGTCGATGAAATCTCCTCAGTGGTCTGAAAGTGAAAAGACAACCCGATAAGAAGAGACTTCTTAAGTCGCCATCTTCGTGTCATGTACCTAAATTAAAAAAAAAAAAAACAGAAGTGTGTAAATGTATCTAAATACCACATTGAACGTGTAAAGATGTATGAGATTATACTTCCTAGAAGCTTATCTAAGTTCTTATTTCGTAATTAACTCTCAAACATTTTAGCTCCTACGCTCATTCTTGATATATTATTTAGATTGCGCTTATATGTAGGAGATGCTTTTATCCAACGTGACATACATGTGAGCCAGATAGTGCTGAAGGACTGATCCTGTAGGTGTCTCATCTATGACCACTGAGCAAACGACTTTTCGATCATTGCAAGCTCTTTCCAGAGAGCAAACCAACTTAATGGACTGTCCAAGGCAACTGTATTTTTATTATGAAAACTTATGGTTTATTAAACTGAAAAAGTTTCAAAGTTCTGAATTAAGTATCTTGTTCACAACCAAACACACTTGTACTGACGGATTAGCTGGCAATGGTTACAACCTCACAGCAAGCCGATGACTCACCAGGTCCCCCAGGTGGTTCATAGCTAGGTCATAGGTGTGCATCCCCATGGAGGCCTCCAGGTTGTGCAGGGTGATCAGATGGAGGTTCTTCTCCCATATTCGCCTCCGTTCCTGCTCTTTACCCTGTCCCCACATGGAGCATATTTTAGCCTCAACAGGAAATACCCGAAACTCCCACACATATAAATTCTTCCTGCACAATTCAATCCAACGGAGTACCATAAAATGATAATAGCTGTACTGTGTTCATCCTTATGGAGGAATTGGGTTGCTTGCATTTATTCCATATTGCCCTTCATGGGAGACTCTAACACACACGTGCAACAGGGTGGGGCAACATCTCTCACCCATGGTGTTGAGGGCTACACTCTAAAACCCAAGTTAGATGAATATTCCACCCTACAGGATCCAGACCCACATCCTTCCAATCTCTAACCTACCAAGCCACACACTTCACCGTTCAGGTGTGCCTACACACATTTAATCAAACTTGGGATTCCTCACCTTGTGCTGGTAGGATTTGTTATGCGTGCTCTTCCACATCTCCCAGTGCTGATCCAGCTCTTGACTGACCAGGGCCACTGCTCCTCCACACAGGGCGGCAATAAACAGGACCTTCCACATCATTCTGAAAAGACAAGCTCAACTCAATGAAAGTTTAATTTAAATTCTGATGCCAAACACAGCCATCCATAGCAGACCTGCAATGCATTTAGGGAAGCAGAAATTAACTACAGTCTCAATACCAGCCATACCACACTATTAGCAATTAAGAAAAGCAACGAATTTGTTTGCAAACAGCAGCCTGTAAAAGTACACTATGAGCAGTATTCATTCATAAACATCATGAATGGTATGCATTTAGCAATAAGTAACATATTTGTATACATTACTTATATCTTACCTCATTCTGGTTCTTTATTCAGGTATATCTATTCAGGACTGCAGCTATCGATTATTTTAGTAATCAAGTATTCTATCGATTAATCGAGTAATCGGATAAGAAATACTTTTGTCTTATTAAAGTACAATAGTAACTATTTAAAAGAGAAAAAAAGATAGGTCTCTTAAAAGGAACAACTCATTAGTTTTAATGGTTAAACTGCATACCATAATGATGATGTTATAAGTAATTCAAAATAAGGGAGATATCTGAAAAAAAGCACTTTTTGTTCGAGAGCTGTTTGCAAATGCAGCGCTTAAAAAGCGCACGTAATAATACAGACAACACGGTAATTTTTATTGGCAAATAAATTACTACAAGATAATTTGAGCTATTTTGCCATAAATTTGAAAGTAAATTCACATTGATCCATGTCACCCGAGGAGAACTGTTAACTGATATCAGGTGTATTAACATGGTAGCAGTGCAGCTAACTATAATTACGAAGCCGTTGATAGCCAGAACAACTTGGGAGAGTACCGAGTACTTTTTCCACCACTCTTACTTTTACAAAAAAAAAGTGTATATTCATATTTATACACATATTTACATAAACACACTAAGATGAGAGCACAGATTCGTTTAGAAGTGCATAACTTTGCAATACCAGCATGTCCTTCAGCAACAGATTACGCTTTCACGCTGATTGGTGCAAATAACTTCCTTGTATTTAAATATATAGGCAATCGACCAGCCAAGTTGCTGCTGCAATAAATTCAATATTTTTATTTCTATATTTATATTGCGACTACAGCCTAAAGTGATATTTATTTCACTAGTTTACTAGTCTCTGGTTGAGTGCATTTCCTTACAAAAGCGTCGTATCATGCCGCAAAAAATATTTGTCACAAGTTCAAAAGAGAAGTGAAACTGATGAAGTGGCGATATCTAACCATTCTACACAAAGGAAACAGCCACTGAACAAGTTCCTGTTTGTGACGAGTTCAGATACAATTTATTTATAGGCTATATTAAAATGTACAGCCATAACGGTATATAAAAATGTCCTGTAATTTACGGTGGCTCATTAGGAAACCGTCTTGATAAATTAGTCATTTTAGTGGTAATTCGGTTATGGTACTTTTCGCCTTCGCCGAGATGAAAAAAAGAAAAATATATTACACTTTATACTGGTAAAAAGCTGTTAATCACCTCATCTATGTACTTTTCTGTTACATCTCGCCATTGCAAAGCAGCAAACGAAAGAAAAAAAATGCAAAGAAGCTCAGTTACTCCTACCTTGGAGGTGTTCCACAGAAATTAAGTCCGAAGGCAGGCTTGCGTGAAGTGAAACACTTCCCCAAAACGTAACCAGTAAAAACTCCGTCTGACCATGTGACTGTCACTTCCTTGAAGCTACTTTGTACATGACCTGTATTTCACTGTTGTTCCCTTATTTTTATATTTTGAACTACTGCAATAGCACCATGTTATAGCATATACTTTGCCAAAACGAATATTATAAAGTAACACGCAACACAGTATAGCAGTGCAATATACAGTATATACAGTATACAGTATAGCAATGCAAGAATTGATGTTCCGGCTAGCAATCCGGGACTGCTGCGTACTATCTACCGTTGTGAACCCGTCCAAATCTTTTATTTAATTCTCTTACAGAATTCAACGACTATTCCGTCATATTATTGTATGTAATATTTTATAATGCAAGGCATTTCGACCACTAAGAGTTAGCACAGACACTTTACGCCTGAAATATCACACATAAACTTCTCAGTTACAGCGGTTGAGAAATGCGGTTTTGCAATTACAAAACTACATCAACTTTAATGGAGGTTTCTTTAAGAGAGCTGTGCATTAAAAAATGCCCATAAAGCTCAATGGATTGAGCCAAGGTAAAGAAGAGTTGGCAAAATTCCTCCAAAATAATGTGAGAGACTGACACATAGTACTCTCAGGTTTCGTCCTAAGTTTGGAGTGAGATTACATTCGTGAGGTGCAGGGAGTGCGACTCACAGTGTGTGAGACTGGAGAGCCCTGCCTAGGGCATCCGTCGGATCTTGTTCTCCCACTTCCACCTTGTTCACACTCTATGTGCGTGCACATCCATGTAATAATGTGCTTGCAGTGGGCTCACACGTAACTTTTTAGAAATCCAACTGTAAACAACAAATGTTATTTTCTGATTGGCTGGTACAGTAGGTGGCTATTACACTCTGTATAATTCAAGACAGCTACGAACTTGGTAGAAAGCTATATAATAGGACACCTTGGTGGGCATTAGCCCTTACTTCTCAGTGTGGGAAATGAGCGTGTGAGCATGTGAACTGGTTGAAATGTGGGTGTCTCACGGACATTGCGTCAAACTTGAGAGCCCTGCTGATACAGTCATACAGAAACCTGCGTCAAACAATACACAACATATTCCACCAGGTCATTATATTTAAAAAAAAAAAATGAAGCCACAATGGAGAAGCCATGTGTGAAAAGTTCAGTATGCTTTAATAGATTGTAGAACCATCTTTACCAGCACTAACTTGAAGGAACCAGATTTAAATATCTTTAGACCCTGGTAAGGACAAGACGATTTTTGTATGTTCTGATACATGTGACCATTTAACTTTCTTTTTCACATAACGGTAAGCGCTTCCCAGTTCTGTGTTGTCCGGGTCTGTCATTGACATTGTCACCCTACATGTTCTATGCCCTGCTTTTCTCTGTGTCTTCTGATTGGATCCCACATGATCCTGTTTATTTTCCGTTTGTTCCTGATTTGTTTAATAGAAACACATTTGATCTAGGTGGTCCGCTTACTTGTGGTTCCTTTGTTTTGCTGGGTATGACATCGACAAAATATCATGCAAAAAAGCACTACCCTTAGGTTCATAAAGGTGCACTTTAAATTGGACTTTTACCTGTTTACACATCGCTATTAATATCAGCAAACCACTCGGTTTTCTATACTGTTAGCATGGCCAGGAGAGTTGGAAAGCCAGTTGACCTTGAACCACCTCAGAGGATTTTTTTTCTCCTTATTTGGGCGGTTTCGGTTCCTCTCTTTCATTGGCCTCCAGGAGTGGATCTACTCTGGTGTCATGGGGTGAGACATGTCACCCTAAAATAATCTCTTGCTACCCCTAGTGTCACCCTAATTTTGCATATGAAAATATTGTTTATTAAAATACGCTAAAATTATGCTTTGAGCAAGTCTAGTTACAATTAACACGAACATTACGTGACATCTAAGAAGATGTCACATAACTTAACCCCCTTGAAAAATGGTTCAGCTTATAGCCTCCCAAACAAACTGCAGTGGCTTCCACCAGTCAAGCATAAGCTCAATCGTAAGGTTGTGTGTGAAGTGCACCTTAAATCTTATGTTGAAACTAGTTTATGGACCAAGTTTATGCACTATATTGCCAAAAGTACTGGGACACCCCTCCAAATCATTGAATTCAGGTGTTCCAATCTCTACCTTTGGCGCAGGTATATAAAATCAACCACCTAGGCATGCAGACTGCTTCTACAAACATTTGTGAAAGAATGGGTTGTTCTCATAAGATCTGTGAATTCAAGCAAGGTACCGTGATAGGATGCTACCTGTGCATTAAGTTCATTCATGAAATTTCCTCACTACGGTCAACTGTTAGTGGTATTATAACAAAGAAGCAATTGAGAACGACAGCGACTCAACCACGTAAAATCATGGAGCAGTGACAGCATATGCTGAGGCACACAGTATGCAGAAGTCATCAACTTTCTGCAATGGCCATAGTCAATAGCTAATAGCCAATAGTCAATAGCTATAGACAAAATGTGGCCTTCAGATTAGCGCCGAACAGTGCATAGAGAGCTTCATGGAATGGGTTTCCATGGCCGAGCAGCTGCATCCAAACCTTACATGACCAAGTGCAATGAAAAGCTTCGGATGCAGTGGGGTAAAGCCCACTGCCACTGGACTTTAGAGCAATGGAGATGTGTCCTCTGGAGTGACGAATCACGCTTCTGGATAACAATACTTGCCTGACTGCATTATGCCAGGTGCAAAGTTTGGTGGCGGGGGGATTATGGTATGGGGTTTATTTTCAGGGGTTGGGCTTGGCCCCTTAGTTCCAGTGAAAGGAATTCTTAATGCTTCAGCGTACAACGCCATTTTTGACAATTTCATGCTCCTGACTTTGTGGGAACAGTTTGGGGATGGCCCCTTCCTGTTCCAGCAAGATTGTGCTCCAGTGCACAAAGCAAGGTTTATACAGGCATGGATGAGCAAGCTTGGTGTGGAGGAACTTGACTGGCCTGCACAGAGCCCTGACCTCAACCCGATAGATCACCTTTGGGATGAACTAGAGTGGAGACTATGAGCCTTGTCTCCTCGTCCAAAATCAGTGCCTGACCTCACAAATGCTCTCCTGGAAGAATGGCCAAAATTCCCATGAACACACTCCGAAACCTTGCGGAAAGCCTTCCTAGAAGAGTTGAAGCTTTTATACATGTAGCTGCAAAGTGTGGGCCTACTCCATATTAAAGCCTATGTATTAAGAACGGGATGTCATTAAAGTTGTTGTGTGTGTAAAGGCAGGCGTTCCAGTACCTTTGGCAATATAGTGCATGTGTAATTTTCTGCACTTAACAATGTATATTAACCATATATATTACATGTGAGTGAACAGCCACAGCTGCAAATGCGTAAAGAAATGGCTTTGATATCGCCACCCCATCCGATCTGCATGCCACCCTCATGCCACGCTCAGAAAATTTCTCAAGCTCCGCCCCTGTTGCCCTCTGTCTTTTCTTTCTTTCTTTCATATAATAATGGATGCTACTCTCCTTTGTCAAGTGCCTTAGGGTGACGAAAATATTGCACCCAACAGTCTTTTACTACACTATTGTAGGACTTATTGTCCCACCATGCACCTGTCCCCTACCCTCTAGCTCAAATGTAATCCAAGAACTTCACTGTGTTCCTCAGACAATAAAACTTGAAACTTGAATGAAAAGAGCTTCAGCAAAGTGTTCTCTGTTTCCATCTCTGACGCCAAGTCCACCTACTACCGGGAAAAGATCCCTGTCTTGACAAATACACACAAGTTATTCTCCACTTCCAATGACTTCCAAAGTTCCAGTAGTGCCGGGGAGAGGTGCATTGTGGGATTCTTGTGAATTTCAAGGCCGTACGCAAGAAGAATGCGCATATGTGTGTGTTTTGTGTTGACCCTGAAACTGAGAACTGAAACTGCCTGTTTTTGAAGATAATCAGAATCTCCGAATCTGTTGAATCTGCTGCTTAGTGCTGCAGAGGACGATAACAAGAAAACCATCATAAATATCTGAGGAGAGAAACAGGGTTTTGTTTCAATGTGTTCTTATGTACTGATGCCGATTGGCTGATGAAGAGCCTTAGGTCATCATCACTCTGCAGGTGGCCCACAGCTCCTATTCTACAAATAGGATAAAAGATTACCTTTTAAGGGAGTTACCGAAATTTACAAAGTCTGAGCATTTTCTCTGTTTGGGGGTTCACTTCTTTGGAATGGGAACACTCTGTTTCTCGCTTGTCAACTGTGGGGTCCCTCACCTTAATAAAGAAATTTGTTTTACTCATGTAGCGTCAGACAAATCTACTTTATCCATGGTGCCAGACAAAATTTAGAGAAGGATAAATTACACACATCACTCTCTTCTATGAGAAAGTTAAAGAGTATAGGAACCAAGAGACAAAATTCTAATGGAGTTTTGTCAACAGTCCCTAGATGGCACTGCGGTAGTGCTGCCGCCATTTTGGACTGAAAATCACCAGCGGCATGGAGGTTCTCACTCAGTGCAGGGGAGTAGTGTGTGGGAAGGAAACGTGTAAAAATCACTTGCATACATGGTGAAACTGTTCATACGGATAAGTATTCACAAATTGTGGACAAAATATCTGCAAATCAGAAGCATAACAGAAACTTTCCAGTAAATTAGTCTGTCACACACATGCACATATAGTTGGGTGTGTGCACTGCACATGCACAAGACATTAAAATGCTGTACATGTTCTTTGTGAATTTATGATTTATGAAGCCTCTGCTATAATATTGTTATACTGAATACTGCTCTCTTTGAATAGGCCTAACTAATGAAACTAGAGAAATAACATTTCTGGTTAAAGAACAATCAGTCCAGTAAAAATATATATTTTTCCTCTGTGTGGTCTCCTTAATTTATTGTCTGTTGGAAATACCTTTAATATTTTGTATTTATAATCTTTTCATGAGGTACACTGGATAAATGTCATTTTAAAAACCCTTTAAAACTTTCTATATTTTTATATCTGATTTCCAAACAAGTCATAAAATTATATGAAGAAAACATATTATTATAATTGGTCATGTATTTATTGGGGGGGGGAGAGCCAGTAACATATCTGCGTGTGCCAAAAGTAAGTGAATTATACTCTCAGTATTTGGTGTGACACCCTTGTGCAGCAATAACTGCAACTACATTTGGAAGGTTACACAAACCTTCAAGCACCACTGTATATATTTGTATTGTGTATAGTTTTTAAATGGTGTCTAATCACAAATTTGGTGCACAGTACCTCTGTTCATGTATCCGGTATGAGTCAATATATGAAAGACTCAAAACAAATGTTGATTTTAATATAATTTATTGTAGTTATTAAAAATTAAAGGAGACAATAAGGTATATTATTATTAAAATAAAAGTTGATTTGTTACCTTAATAGACAGGGTATTTTGAGATTCAAATAAAACTGCAGTAGAAAATTCTTCAGAATTCAGGTTTATATAATATTCGTATAAATCTGAATAAGAAATGAGATGTGCAAGAATAACAGGGAAACGGCATTATCAGATGACACTTCCCATGTCAGTGCTATTACTTAAACAAACCTGTTACTGCAAAATGAACTAGACAGCTATATCTCTACTAAAAGTTACTGTAAAACCTGGCTCTTCTGGATAGGTATTGGAGAATGGAGCTGGGTGATCTTTTGTAAAGACAATCTGAGATACCTAGAGATGCCTGCTTGCCTTACAAGAGCAAATTACACGAGAGGCAGAATGTCAATCTGTTTCACTCCCATAACACACACCACACAGTAAACTTGCTTCATAAAATTAAGAAAATAAATAAATTACTGGCTGGTCCGCAAACCAAGCCTCTCCCCAAGACTTTCATACTCTCCCCTTGTCACAATTACCATTAATTTACTGGAAATATTAATATATGTAATTTTTTCTAAAGGAGTTTATTGTATTGCATAAAATATTCAAAAAAAGATATTCAAGCAAAATCGCCATTCGTATAGCTCTTAAAAATATTAAAATCCTACAGACCTGGAAGTTATTGTTTAAAGTTTGTTTGAGTACTGCCTTAGAGTAGACTTAAAAAAAATTCCTGGGTGTTGAATTTGGTCATTTGTGTTTCTTCCAGCCTTCAGGCCTTACATAATGGGGTAGCAGGCTTCCAGAGCAATGCCACATTGGTTGCTCTTGTTCCGTGACATTTGAATATATCCCTGGTCACCAAAACCTTGTCCCCAACTAAAAAAGAAACAGCATATGAGTATATAGGTGCATGCTTATGACTCAATAGATAATGCAATCAATAGAGTAGAATTCAGCACTAACTGAATCACTTCTAAACCATATCAGTTTACAATTACTATGACATTCATATTGCTAGATTATGTCATTATTATGTTATTTTGTTATGTAATACTGTTTTTAATCCTTCATGACAAACATGAATTTTGCAGAAAAAAAAACCTGGAGGAGTTGAGCTTAATTAAAATATGACTAAATTCAATGTGCTGCAAACTCAATGATTGATGATAGGTAAAGTTATTCAGTATATTAAAATACTAATTGTTAATAAGAAATGTTCGATGTACTGTATATCCAAATCGATTATTATGTCACTATATCCTTGAACATGAATTCTAAAATAATTTACATAAAGACACATTAGCAGCAAATTCTATATACTTATGTAAAACATATATTAAAAGAGAATAATTTAGCATAAATGTTAAACTGTATTCCTAATAAAAATATTGAATACATTTATCAAGTTATGCAACCTATATCAGATTGTGCTTCTTTTCATAATAATAATATAAATTGCCTTACCTGTTCTTCACTAGCCAAAAGTCGTCACCATTTGTTGTTCCATAGCCTACTGCGAGTACACCATGATTTACAGACTGAGTGCAAGAAGGATCATTGTACACACCTGGAAAAAGAATACAGAGGTAGAGGTAGAAGTTCCAGGGCATTTTTACGCTGGTGGGATTTCTAAAAATATATGTTCAGTAGATGTATTTTAAAACAAATGCACCATTCACTGAGACTGTAAAACCATCAGCAAAAACTGAGCAATTGGATTAGACCATATAGAAAATTTAGCGAGTTAATGCAATTTTAAAGACACAATGCCGTTTTTAAAGTTATTATTTCATTGAGTGTTTTAATGCATACAGTATTTTGTTACCAAAATGGGAGAATAGTATAAGTATTGATTTTAATAGAGACCTATATTATTCTTTCCAGGCTGTAAACAACGTGAGAATTTGGGCCTTGAAATAATCCCAGTATTCATAGCTAAAATCAAAACACTGGCTGTGCCTGAATTCAGGGGCTGCATCCTTCAAAGGACGTAGTCCATGTAGCCTTGGTAGGCTGCGTCCTTTGAAGGTCAACACAATGAATCCTGGGATATGTTGGGCTGCAAAGGATCCATGCATTCTTCACAACTCTCCAAAAGAAGGACACATTCCTAGACCACATTTGAAGGAATCTTCAAAACGGATCCTTTTCCTGGCTCAGACACAGTCATTCAGTTAGAGTCTCACAGGGAAGCTGATATCTGTTTTTTTGTTTTAAAAAATCACCAGACGGATAATAATAATAATAAATATTATTATTATTGTTATTATAAACTAACAGTTGAACATCCCTACTTACCACAAAATGCCCTCTTTCTAATTGCCGTCTATTCATTGAGTATTTTTGAAAATATAGTATTATTGTCTAATTTGAGTCTTTCTTCAAACTAATTTTACTAAATAGAGAAAATTAATATGTTATCATAATGAGCTTGTCACAATGACCTATGTACTCCCCTTAGTGTCAATTCCAACGTAAAGACTCTCCAAAGGGGAGTCAACATCCATCCATCCATTTTCCAACCCGCTTATCCTGTTCAGGGTCGCGGGGGGTCCGGAGCCTATCCCGGAAGC
>JAODKL010000135.1:14677326-14694125 GCA_026780765.1 Petrocephalus schoutedeni
CTGTAGATACATGCTATTTCATACTAACCCTATGTCGATTTCACATATACCATAACTGTAAGGGCACACATGGCATGCCTGTTTCAACAGAAATACTTTTTCCGAATCATTGCCTTCCTCCTGGTTTCCCGGTAAGACGGTAAACTTGTGTCATATAGGTCTGGGAGTTTGGGCACAGATAATATAAGTTTATCTTATATCAGTAAAGAAAGGGCAATATAAATGTCTCCTACATTTTTATGTCTGTGCCCGGTGTACTGCTCACTTTAGTGATAACTGTTGCAAATTTTATGGGCTTTTAAATGTTTCAGTTTAGTAATATTATTTATAGAAGACAACGATAATAAAAATATATTATTTTCCATATATGTATATAGTAGTTTTAATTATATATTATAAATATAAATAATAAATATAATTCTTAATTATTAACTTACCAATCTGTTTCAATGTCGGAATGTTGTGTTATGGTTAATAAAAGGAATAAGCTGAATCATTCGTGTTTTATCATTATATAAACCTATATTTGGAGAGTTTCTTTTGAAGGAGTAAGAGAGCCAGGTTTCTTCCTTGATGAGTGGGTTAAGCCAGTGTTTCCCAACCCAGTCCTCGGGGAACACCGGACAGTCCATGTTTTCGCTCGCTCCCTCCCAGCTCCCAGCACACCTGTACCACGTATTCGGTGTTCCTGATTTGCTGGGAGCTGGGAGGAAGCAAAATCGTGGACTGTCCGGTGCTCCCTGGGTTAAGCCACCGTGCCTGTGATCAAAAGGTCGGTCGCCGGCTCAAGCCCGGCCTCAGCATGGCTGTGGGCCCTTAAGCAAGGCCCTTAACCCCCAGCTCCCTGGGCACTGCAAGAGGTGGCTGGCGGTGAAAAGAGAGTTTCCCCATGGGGATCAATAAAGTATCAATTATTATCATCAGCACTATCACTCCACTTAGTTTACCCAGGCCAGGTTATGAAAGGTTTCCGTGCTGTAGGAAACTACCCTTGCGTGCAGTGATTAATGCTGGGCCACTAGTGAGATGAGTTCTGCGTGGCAATCATTAGAATTGTCTAATTCCCACAGTAAATCCTCTAGAACTGTTGATCAGTCTGATGTATGGGAAAAAGAATAAGTCTACTTTGCATGGCAGTCAAACCTCAGGGAAGAATCATTGTTGGTTTCACCGAGTGTAAATGTTGCGGTGGTATCCTGCTTAAAAAATGTTGTTGTTGTTGTTGATGATCATTATCAGGGAATATTTACTCATTTTAAAGAAAAACTAATGATATTCTAAAAAGTACTACCGCCATATTTTTTCTGTTGTGCCTCTTGTGTAATTTTATTCTATAAACAAAACCAATTGCTGGCCATGTAATTCTTTTCATATCTACTTGTGCTCACATACAGTGAAAAATGTGTGTCCAACAGCTAACACAATTATTTGCGGGAAAGAAATTACCAGCAATTACAAAGCTCCTTTAGTCTGGTAGCTGAAGGAAGGGACCCATCACTATATGAATATTCATAACTTCATAATTTATTTCCATGTTGTTGGAGAACAGCCTCACAAAGAACAGCACGAGTAGCAGAGTGGTGCAGTAAGATACGCGATTGTAATCCAGCAAGTGTCAAACTACTTGGGGGGATGGTGTGGGGCTCATTGTCCCAAGACTTTGTGTCTCTGATCAGAAGGTCCCCGGTTAAGTCCTTGAACGAGGCCCTGAACCCCAGATTGCTCCAGGGATGCTGCACGACAGCTGACCTTGCACTTAGATGCCAAGTTTCCCTCTTACCTGTGTGCGTATATTTAAAGCAAAGTAACATGGGCTTTGTGCAAAGCAGCATTTCAATGCACTTGCTCTCCCGCTTGTGCAAATATGTCTGAGATAAAATGCAACTTGGGCAATGTAATAATAAGTAATATATTGTACGCCTTCTACTTTTTCAAGAACATCGCACTGTTGACGCAGCAGAATGGTACATTATCTTCACATCTCTAAATCTGTGGTGCCAGTGATACCTGCCGTAATACATTTCTGTCATATATAACAATTACGATCAAGATGCACTTTATTGATACCTGGGAAATTCTGGTCAAGAGGGCCACCAGAAACCTTTTGATTTCTTAATGTCATTATGTCAAAACCAATGTGTATTTGCTATTTAATGAGTGATTAAAGTCATGTAACACCCTGTGCCCTATGTAATATAGGAAATCTTCCAGTATTTTGTCCAGTATCCGGTTCTTGAGCCAATCTGATGTAAAGAGGCTAGTCTGGCTTTCCTAACAACTCTACACCTCGTCCTTGGAGATCAGCCAGGATGGCCAACCCTGTGGAGATGCCTCAGACTATTGGACACCACCTTTATGGGAAAGTGGCTACACTTGGGCGTCGGTGTTTCATTAATGGCCTTGTATCACGTTCCAGAACAATAGGCATTAGCAGCAGTTTTCTGCAAGATTTTCAGGGCATTCTTTTGATTGTGGTCCGTTGTGTCTCTGGGTCCCTTATAGCAACAGTTGAATTCTGATGGTCAGATTCAAAGTGGGTCAGCCTGGTGCACCCTAAACCTGATTGTTAACCAAAATATTCCGAATTTGGGTTATGTCACTTAGGGAGGCGGCAGCTCATACACACCTGAAGACTACATTTGATTACATTGAACAAGCAACAAGTGGTAAAAAAAGCAGCTGACTTTGGGATCTGATGTTTTCAGTCAATTTTATACTGTCACTGACTAAGATTAGTCCATGGTTGAACAATGATGGTCCTGTAAAGTTGTGATTTCTCAAATTGGTGAGTAAAGTATGTCCCAAAACCCTTCTGGTCTCAAATACATTTAGCTTTTTCTGAATAGAGGCAGTCCCCAGGTTACAATCCAAATCTGTTCCTAAGTCTGTCTTTAAGTCAAATTTGTAGGTAAGTCTGAAAAATACTAATACAGGATTAATAATAATATACAGTAGTATTAAAAGTTACTACATACGGTACTGTACTCTGCTTCAAGCCGACAAACTACTGAAGCTGTACCGTTCTTTTCTGAGTGTCGCAAAGTAGTGCATGCGTTCAATATTACGAATCAATGTAAATTTATTTAACCCATTTTTTTATGTAATATGCTTATGGCAGTCCATTTCTAAGTACGAGCTGTCTGCATGTTTAGCTGAGAAGCACATTTATGCAGTATTTTGAAAGTTTTGCATCTTTGTCTCCCTATGCAGACTGAGACAACATGCTGGAGGAAGTCGTTTTCTGCTGGGGGCTGTGGACCACACTCAGCCAGGTGGGGCTGGGGTCATCTGCAGCTGGACTTCCTTGGTCTTGTCCTCAGATGTGCGACTGCCACCAAGAGAAGCTGCAAGTGAACTGTTTTAATAAGCATCTGACTAGTATGCCCAGTGGCTTCCCTGTATATTCTCAGCGCTTGAATTTGTCACATAACAGCCTGAAGATACTGGGTCCCCGGCAGTTCTCAAATCTTACACAACTGTTGGAGTTTGACCTAAGCTATAACGATATCTCCATGATTGAAGTAGAGGCTTTCCAAGGGCTTCAGAACTTGCGCTTCCTCTATCTTAAGCACAACCTGCTAAAGGTTATCCCTGTGGGCGTCTTTGCTGGACTACCCAGTCTACACTTGCTAGACATAAGTGACAACGAGATCCTGGTCTTCCTGGACTATTCGTTTCGTGAGCTGGTCAACTTGCACGTGCTTGAAGTTGGGATTAATGACCTGGTCTTCATTTCTCATCGAGCCTTTGCAGGTATCCAAAACCTCCAGGACCTCAATGTGGATCGCTGTAATTTGACCTCCATTCCCACAGAGGCACTGTCCCAACTCCAGAGTCTCATTCGTCTCAGGTTCCACCGGCTCACCATTAGCATGTTGCCCAGTAACTCTTTTCGCCAGTTGAATAGGCTACGCAGCCTTGAAATCTCCAACTGGCCAGCACTGGATACAGTGGCTAGTAACAGCTTGATTGGCCTCAATCTTACCTCTCTCACCATAAGCAACTGCAACCTCAGTGCCGTCCCTTACACAGCACTCCACCACCTGGCCTACCTCAGCCACTTGGACCTGTCATATAACCCCATCACCACAGTGCATGGGAACCATCTCAGTGACCTGCTTCGTCTGCAGGAGTTCCACCTGGCTGGGGGACACCTACTAAAGATTGAGCTAGGAGCCTTTAAAGGACTAGTCCACTTTAATCTTCTCAATGTGTCATCAAATCGGCTCTCCACACTGGAGGAAGGCGTCTTTCACTCGACGGGAAGTCTGAGGACCCTGAGGCTCGATGGCAACCCTCTGGCCTGCGACTGCCGCCTGCTGTGGGTCTTCCGCTGGCGCCAGAGGCTGGATTTTGACGGCCACCAACCCTCCTGCTCCTCGTCGGGAAATGCGCAGGACAGAGAGCTGCGCGATTTCCGCGACTCTGAGGTGCTGCGCCTTTTCACGTGCAGAAAGGCGCACTTCGTTGATCGCAGGCCTCAGCAAATCAAAGTGAAAGAGGGAGACACGGTGACTGTGCACTGCAAGGCAGATGGTGACCCCCCACCCTCCATCGTCTGGATGACCAATAAACATACACCCCTGTTATCAAAAGGAAGAGTCCGTGTTTTGAATAATGGCACTCTAGAGGTTCAGTTTGCCCAGATACAGGACAGTGGTACTTTCATCTGCGTTGCCAGCAACGCTGCGGGGAATGACAGCATCTCCGTCACCTTGCGTGTGCTGGTTGACCGCTTCCCCCACAATTTCTCTGAAGAGGGCTGGAGGTCGGTACCAGCATCCTTTGCTAACGGCACCTCTGCTCAAGTCCAGAACCACTTCGATGCCAAGACCCTAGTCATCGCCATGACCATGGGCTTTTTGTCATTTCTCAGTTCAGTCGCCATCTGCTTCGTCTTCATATTCTTCTGGAGCCGGGGAAAGGGTCAGATCAAACGCAACGCCACCGTTGACGTTGTGCCTCCGCGCTCCATGGGCGGCGGGGATGGTGAATCGCGGTTCACAATGAAGCTGATCTGAACAGAGGTGCAGGCCGGCTGGGAAACTCAGAGCTACCAATAACTTTAAATAAATACCACAAGAAAAAGGACTATGAACTTTTACTGAATGTATGGCACTTGCCCCGTGAAGCAGGGTGCTTATGAATATATATTATCAGATTATGACCTTATTATAAATTTATCAGATTATGCTATTATGCTAAGAATTCTAACTGCTAATTATTCTGGCTCAGAATACGTTGTATTGGTGCATAATATTTGCTCAATATTTATGAGCACAAAGATTGGAAATATTTTGACTATCATGCAGGCAGAAGTCACTGATACACAGTCGGTTTATTAGGGCTTAGGCTGGAATTTGAAATACTTCCTCCCACAGCCCAAAGACATGCATTCAGGCTAAATGAAGTGTGAATGAATGTGCTCTGCATTGGGCTGGCAGGCCGCCCAGCGAGTATCTCTGCTTTGTGCCCAATGCTAGCTGTGAGAGACTGGTCTCAAAACAACCATGTATTGGACAGAAAGTTGCATGATGGATGGATGGATAGACGGATGGATGGATGGACGGGTGGATGGACGGACGGATGGATCTTATTACAACTGTAGCAGAAAAATAATAATTTTAATTGCATGCTTTAAGTCATCTGCATCATGATCAGTGCTGTTTAATCTTGAAATAAGTATTTAATATCAATAGAAAACTCAGTGAGCAAATTCACAATAAGTACAATTTAAATGAAAAAATGTTGGTAATACTGACTGTGACGCCCAGTTGACCCAGGCTCTGGATCACTAAGCAAGAATGTATTAATTAACCAGAAACTAAGTAAGAGTGTACTACTACATTATTTCTACCCCCACCCCCAACCCCTCCAGTTAAGTGTTACCAAAATTTTAAATGCTATCAAACCAAACTGTCAAATGTCAATGACTGTTTTCAGAATTATATGCACTGTTTCTCTACCATTTCTTTCATGCTTAAAATATTCTACAAGATAAGTTTATGTTATGTGTGCCCTGCACTGGACTGGCACTGAGCCCAGGGAGTCCCTTGCATTGTGCCCTGAGCTTCCTGCAATAGGCTTCAAGTTCAGAGTGACCCTGTGGGCAAGTAGTAAAAAGGCGGATGATATTATGCTATGAATATTTATGTCGTACTGCAATCTCTGATGTATTGATGAACAAGGAACTCGTCTGCTTACTATCACTCTGAGATATATTTTTGCATTCACGTTATTAAAACTCTGTTTTAAACAGCATGTATATTTTTATTAAATGTTCAACGTGTATGAATGGCTGTCTTATATACCCGGGAAATAACGCACCATTGCATTCTTGTGCTTGTATACTAATAATGCTATTCTGCGCTATAGCGACGCTATAAGGAAGAAGGCTGCCCTGCCATTGCGTCAGTACTCGAACTATGTCGGCAGTTTGACGTGTTTCGTAACTGGTCTCACTGTCTGGACGGCAGCCTGCAATCTTGCTAAATGACGGAGCAAAAATCTATGCAAAAGACTCGCCGTTTCTTACGTCTGTGCTGCACTTTATTATGCCGCTTACAGATTCCCGTGTAGCTTTTACTGCGACATTAATAAACGATGTATTAATATATGCGGGTGTCTAATAATAATTCTTTGAAATGGCTAACCTTCCTCTTGACCACCACTGCCAGTGTTCTGCCATGAGTGATTTCACGGCGGAATATTAAGTGGGTTAAACACTGAGTCTTTTTCCATTTTTACAATGACCCAGTATAACCTAGAAAATTCTACTCACGTGTACAACCAGAATTAACCCCCTTTAGGTCATTTCGGTGCCCCACACTCTGTTATATAGGTCTGTCCGGCTTGGTGTCTCGTAAATGCGAAAAATGCGTACAGTGCGGGTCTAGGGCTCAGATTTGAGGCTTATTCATTCATAACGAAAAGTTAACAGCTTCTAAAACGTAGAAATGTAGACCTATTTACACTTGCACGGGGTTAAGTCATAATGTGTAAGATAAAACAGCTTAAAAACAAGAGCCATTTCTCTTTGAATCGCTATTATCGAAGTGTAAATCACGACGTCATAAAAACACCGCAAATTAAATGAACTAAGGATAGGATATCTACTTTTCGGCCTCGATCTTATGTTGTTTAAGGGCCCAGAAGCAATTCATTATTAAATTATGAATACAGCGTCACCGTATAGCATACTGACTAGGATAACCTCGAGTATTGTCTCTTGGCTTCAAATTGACAATGCAGAGCTTTTACGACAGTGTAATTTAGGCTTAATAACGCCATAATGGGTTGTACGAATTATTTCAAACAATGCATTATATAGTAAGTTTATATCTAGTACTAGTAGTGGTAATAGGAATTATGTATCTTAACAAACCACATCAAATTGCTATTTGATCCAGCAAAAAACTGAACGCCGCGACACCCAAATGTTTCCATTTATGCCACAGTATATATACAGTATATATACAATCCGATCCACAAGTACAATACCTGTTTGTGTATAGTCGTGCGACACTGCACGTAAAGGCGAAGTTATACATTTGTGCGCAAACAGGAAGCGTGGACGGAATTTGCCATAAATTATAAGAGAAAGGAGCCGTTCGTCCAGCTGCGGGAGCGCGGGCATCTGGCGGGGGCGCGCACGTACCCAGATACACACACTTTCGAGGAGGAGCCTGAGACCCCCAGTTTTTCGATGCGATCTGGAGAGAAAGCGAGAAAAGGCTGACAAGCAGCCGAGGCTGTGGGCAATAGATGACCGAACTGCGCCTGCGTCACTTCCTCTGAGCCACAAGCATCTCGGAATAAAGTATTTTATCTGAAAGGGGCACTGTTTTATCTCCTTAGGCACCGAGCAGCGAGTAATTATGAATTACCTCATTATAGTGTCACTTTTTTACCTGGGTTTTGCTGAGAAGTCACCAAGGCTAAAATTCACTGCCAACGGTAGGTTTGTCCTCCCACAAATTTATTGCATTCTCTTGTGCTTCTGTGTACCGTTATAATGATATTTAGCCTACGTTTGCGTTGGATGTCATCATATGAATAATTACAGCTCTGCCACGATCGATATCGGGCAGTATTTTAGTATTGTCGTCTTTATAGTTGGTTGCTGGTTTGTGGCACATTGCATCGAAGCGCATTCATATTTCCGACACGATTTCGGGATCGAAGTGATGTTGAGGACAGTTTGTCTTTGCATTTGCGACGCGGGGCGAGATGCATGACATGTCAGATTTTGAAGCGCGATAAAACGCGTGACGTCTCGTCCGCACATTTTATTACCGGTGTGACGACAAAACTGGAACTCGAGAAACGCAGAAGAGACAGAGAACATAGATATGGCGAATGTAACAGGCGGCATATGTATCAGTCAGACGATCGTGATTTATTCAATAATCCTGCTACCGGATCATACCACGTGCTTATCGAAACCGCAACACAATTCTGCACAATATGCGCTTAACAAATGCATTATAATGAGGCATGTCTTGTATTATTTATAGGCACTTTAACAATTTCTGCGATATCCGGAGTACTTGCGTTGACACTTATTGATTATTAGGATTATTTGTCATGGAAACGGGGCGGACTATCTCGCAAAGTACGGTCATTTGCATTATTGAATAGTCATAAATTTGCATATGACATAGCAACGCAACAAATTGCAGATTAGATTAAAGAAAGGAGATCAAATTAATGGAAATATATGTAATTCTCTTTCCAATAAAGTTCATATATTTTGCACGGATTGTGAGATATCCGAGTGAATATCAAGCAGCTTGGATGCGATTGTATGTGGTCTGCGTAGCGAGCGCCGGCGCGGCTTCCGCTGCAGAGCTGCAATGCAGGTGAACGAGGGTCTATATAGCACTGCGGTAGCTGAGGCACGGTCAGAAACGTATACGTACACATACACCGCCGTATAGAATGAAGTGAAAATATCACTCGGTTAATTATTAAATAAGCTGAAATGCGATATATATTGAAAAGCTTATTGAAACCGTATCAAATTCAAAGCCCTCGATCGATTTAAAGGCACATCTGTACCATGAAGTAGGAGCAATAGTGTAACAGTTGTCACGGAGTAAAATCAGGGTGAGAATATGAGTCACTGGGGGTAATTGTTGCAATGAAATGTTTCCTTTACGCCTTTTGATGTTACTATGTGTTTTTCTCATGGTACAATTTTGAGTACCATGGACAGCGAAATGCTGTAAGATCTACATTCACTGGAAATTAAAGGAAGCCAGCGACCATCCTCAGAGGTGTAATTTCACATGTAAGAGTGGTCTTATTTGAGCGAACTCCTGGTCGACCTGTCTCCAGGGCAGCTTATTTGCCATGGCAACCGAATTCATTTGATTTCATGGAAGCAGGGCATTTTGGCATTTTATGAGTTACACGAGAATGCTTTGAGATCTTTTAAAGCTCTATATACAATTGCGGGGAATTCTTTAACTTGAAAAAAGCCTTCACTTGAATATATATATATATATTAATCATGTACATTTTTGCTGCAGTATACTCATTCTCTTGATGATGGGCTTCTAGAACCATCCAGAGTTTTATTCCAGAAACCGGAGAACTACATGACTGTGTACCACCAAGAGGGAAGTGATGACCTGTATGTGGGCGGCCAGGCAGTAATCTACCTGCTGACATTTACTAACAAAGGGGTCAAGGATACCCAAGTAGGTGATGACAGACTCGTCAATGATACTCACTGTATCTGAGCACAACCATGGTCCTCTGAGTTAGCTGGTCATGCAGCAATAACAGCTTAAGTTCACGTTCTGTCTCCCTGAGGTTATAGTCATCTGTTGTTAAATAAACATCTTTAAAGTTTGGTTGCCATCATCTATTTTTTATTCCTCCTGCATAAGTGGGTTTATTTTGTTGCTAGGCGTCTTAAATCATCATGACCATATTTACACACACACACACCTATATATATTTGACAAATATTACTTTAGCAATCAACCTTTTCCTAGGAAAAAGATATGAAGAAAAAGTGTCATAGCGGTCTAAAACTAATTTAATTAATTTGCTATAAAATCTTTTCCAGATTAAAGTCTCTGCAGATGAGAATGCAAAGCAGGCTTGTCTAAACAGGAATTCTTCATTAGAGGTTGGTGAAAAGATGTTTCTTGCCTTTTGACACCGTAGGATAGAATATACTGCTTATTTGTACATAGGTAGTATGTTCAGACTGAGTTTAAGAGCTCGGGGCACCTAGGAGACTATACTCATGATAAAGTTAACTGAAATACTCTAATGAAATGGTCAATTGTTTGTAGAAGTATACCTGTCCATTAAAAAAATAAATCCTTGTGTTTTGTCCTGCAGAACTGTGACAATTTCATAACGGTTATTCAGAAAATCAATGACAGTCTTGTGGTGTGTGGAACCAATGCCGGTGTACCGAAGTGCTGGTTGTTGGTAAGCTGTCCCATTTTGCCATTTACTCGGTCATATACAGTACATACATAATTTTGTATGGTGTATATTAGTATGTATAGTATTTTATAGTATTTTCTTTTTCACTAATCTTGGTTGGAATTTTCTTTTTTGGATCTGTAATTAAGTGTTGGCTATGTTTCTGTCAGCAGATTCCCTATGCTGTAGTACTCACTGATTTAAGAGTAATGCAATTTTCTCTCAAGGTGAACAATACTGTACTCACTGACATTGCAACCAGCGGATTGACGATAATCCCGTCTGACATCTCCCCAGGCAGTCCCTCCCGGAGGTCTGTTAGTCTGTCAACAGGTGAGCTTCTAGCATAGGCCCAGCTGGTGCTCCCGTCCTCCACATTCTGAATCTGTGACTCTGTGACTTACACCGAAACACCTAAAATTCAGGTGCAATAAAACCCCTTAGTCAGTCCACAGAAGCAGCAGGAAATTTCTAGATCTCAGCTGGTGTTCTGGTCCTGCTGAACCCGCAGCCTTTTTTGCGTTGACCTTCTTAGCGGTCCCAAAGTGCCAAATTATCCACATCTTATGCTTAGCAACTCAGAGGCACTGACAGCATTTTATAAGCACAGATACTGCCAGGTCACAAGCAGCAGCACACACACACACACACATATATATATATATATATATATATATATATATATACACACTATATTGCCAAAAGTATAGGGACACCCCTTCACATTATTCAATTCAGGCATTCCAATTGATTCCATGACCACAGGTGTACAGTATAAAACCAAGCACCTTGGCATGCAGACTGCTTCTACAAACATTTGTGAAAGAATGAGTCACTCTCAGGAGCTCAGGGAATCCAAGGGTGGAACAGTGATAGGATGCCACCTGTGCAATAAGTCCATTTGAGAAATTTCCTCACTACTAAATATTCCACGATCAACTGTTGTGGTATTATAACAAAGTGGAAACTGGGAAATTGGGAACAACAGCAACGTAAAATCACAGAGCGGGGACAGTGCATGCTGAGGCGCACAGTGTGCAGAAGTCGCCAACTTTCTGCAGAGTCAATAGCTACAGACCTCCAAACTTCAAGTGGTCTTCAGATTAGCTCAAGAACAGTGCGTAGAGAGCTTCATGGAATGGGTCTCCATGGCCAAGCAGCTGCATCCAAACCATGCGTCACCAAATGTAATGCAAAGTGTTGGATGCAGTGGTGTAAAGCACACCACCACTGGACCAGAGCAGTGGAGACGAGTCCTTGGAGTGACGAATCACGCTTATCTGTCTGGCAATCCAATGGGCAAGTCTGGGTTTGGTGGTTGCCAGGAGATCAGTACTTGCCTGACTGCATTGTGCCAAGTGTAGAGTTTGGTGGAGGAGGGATTATGGTGTGAGGTTGGTTTTTAGGGATTGGGCTTGACCCCTTACTTCCAGTGAAAGGAACTCTAAATGCTTCAGCATACAAAGCCATTTTGGACAATTTCATGCTCCCAACTTTGTGGGAACAGTTTGGGGATGGCGCCTTCCTGTTCCAACATAACTGTGCACCAGTGCACAAAGCAAGGTCTATAATGACATGGCTTATGTATTAAGAATGGGATGTCATTAAAGTTCATGTGTGTGTAAAGGCAGGCATCCCATGGTAATATAGTGTGTGTAGGTTTGCATAGATCACATTTGAGGACCAAAATGTCCCCAAAGTGTAGTAAAACCTGAAATTTCCTTACTTTTGGGGACATCTTTTCAGGTCCCCATTTGGATAACCTCAATTTTATAAAAAATCTGTGAATGCAATCAAAAAACTAAAAATGCAGAAGGTTTTGTATTTTGGCTGGTTACTTGTGGTTAAGGTTAGGGCTGGGTTGGGGTTAAGGGTGTCGTGTTTGGGATTAGGGTTTTTCCTATATAAATGAATGGAAGGTCCCCATTTAGATAGGTACGCGAATCTGTCTGTGTATGTATATATATCCATGCACACACACACACATATATATCTGTATGTATAAAGGTAGGTCATAGATGAAAAAAACTGCCTGTTATCTGTTCACCAACCTCATGAATGTGGTGCTAAAAAGTCCAAGACTAATTGGATGCAACATCTCATCTGCCACAGGGATGCTAATATGTTTCGCCTGCAGTCGTCCTTGGCTGTACTTTGTATTACTTTGAGGACTTAAAGGAAACACAGGCTGTTTTCTGGAAGATGCCGAGCGCATGCAGTGGATCCGGGCAACTCAGGGTGTTTCCCCCCCCCCCCCCACCGTGTCCGCCCCACACAGATGGGAACCTCTACTCCGCGTTGTCGGCATTTGGCCGCCAAACGGGCTCCATCCAGCGGACCTTCGGCTCCCGCAAGCTGCTGAAGACCGAGAGCAAATGGCTGCTGAGTGAGTTGGAGCGTGGGGAGAGTGAGCCGAGAGGGGTGCTGGGAGAGGACCGTGCAGGGTGGAGGCGGGAGAGGGCGTGCGAGTGGAGTGTGACACGCCGTAATTAAAACGAAAGGAAGAATGAGTGTAGGTCAGGGCATGACAGGGCAATCCTCCTTATGGAGGTGGAAAGCTGAGATTCCCAGAACTCTTCTTCAAAGCAGAATACAACAATATATTATTATCCTTCTTCGTAGAACAACTATGCTAAAGATCATGTACGTTTCTCTGACGCCTGTAGTAGTCCGACGCTTAAATGCGATTTTCCAGTTTTCGCCGGGCTGAGCTTCCCAGTAGGCCCCGTCTGTGTTGTATCCCGTGACATCGGCTCTGTGGACTCCTGTCTTACAGATCCCACTTTCGCCGGGGCAGCGGTAATCCCAGCACCGGAGAAATACAAAGAAGAAATATACTTCTTCTTCACTGAGGCGAACAGGACGGCCGAAGTGGACGAGGAACCTTACAAGGCCCGCGTCGGGCGCGTGTGCACGGTGCGCTGCTGGGACCCGTGCTATTAATCAAGAAGACTGTGGTCACAGTCTCCTTTCCATCCCCCGTGTCTCTTCGCCTCCCAAGCATGCGTTCCGTTACAGAACATTAGTTTGCGTTAAACAACAACAGGCCTGTGTCACCTCAGGAAAAACGATCACTCATTATGTTGAAATCCCTTTCTAACCTTAGGTGTCTTTTTTATTATTAAAAGGAAGTGTTATACCCTTAGCTCATGCATTAATGAATAGTTCAATTAGGTGAATTTAGGAGGGGCTTAGCGACGAAGTGGAAGTGCTGTGCGGTAACACTGTGCTGGCATTGTCCCGCAGGTGGACGAGGGTGGCCTTAAAACAGTGCTATTCGACTCCTGGACCACCTTCATGAAGGCACGTGTCATGTGCGGGCTCCGTAACACCTCCCAGCAGTATAACAACATCAGACGGGCCTTTGTGCTAACTGCCCGTGAAAACAGGACTGGTGTGATGTACGGGCTCTTCTCTAACGCTTGGTGAGCATACGGTTCTCTCTTGAGGGGTTAGGGCGCTGGCCTGAGGTTGGACTGTGGCCTGTAATTACAGACAGATGGCTGGTCTTCTGATCAATGTCTAGGAAGTAAATTATGTTTCATTAACCTCTCATATGTTGTGTAATCTAAGGCCTTCAAAAAACAAAATAGAATGCTACTGGACATAACAATGTTTTCCTTTTACCTAGGGACACTACGGTAGTATGTGCGTACTCCATAGCAGACATTGACCATGCGTTTAGCACATCGAAACTGAAGGGCTACAGCTCCTTGACAGGACAGCGACCTGGAATGGTAAATCAGCCACGGCACTGAAAATGCTGCAAATATTGTGTAATAAAAGGAAATGTACTGATTACATCATATGCAAGAATCTACAAAAACACAAACTATGCCGCTCGTGAATATTTGCCTGGATGTAACTGGTGTTAAAAAAAAAAATGAAAAACATGTTTCATTTTTCAGTATTTGACTTTGAAGCTCGTTGACATTCTTCTAATGAGTTTCTTTTCGTTCGTTTTTTTTTGCAGTGTGTTCGAAAGAACGTGACGCTGGCTTTGAACCCCAAGACCCTGAACATAATAAAGGACCATCCCGAGATTGAGAGCGTGATGAAGCCAGTCGGGGAAGCGCCTTTGGACCTGCCCACCTCTGACAAGTTTACCCAGATAGTTGCCGATTCAGTGCCGGCAGTTAATGATGAGCACTACAGTGTTTTGTACTTGGGAACGGGTAAGAGGCAGATGGCGAGAAGAAGCAGAGTATCACATTAGCATTGGTTTCTGTTTGGGCCCGCTATGGGCCAGCTTCGGCTGCCAACCTTTAAATCTAACCGAAATTTAACTACTAAGAACTGATAACTGGGATCATATTCTGTATATTGGGCTGGACGACTGTACTGTATAATAGCATAAGGAATAAAACGTTCAGAGCATTTTAATTGTTCCTATTTTACTTTAATTCTGAAGATCAGTCTTATGTGGCCAGAGTTCAAATCTAGAGCGATTCATTTTCAGTACTCACGACGACTGTACGGTCGTATTCGGTTTACCCTGTGGTTCTTTTTCTTTCATCCCGCTTGACTAAAACCGTGACACTCCGCAGAGAAGGGTGAAGTCCTCAAGGTCCTGCATACGGTCGATGAAGCCTTTATCATCTCGCAGTATTCCCTCTTCTCCGACGAGAGCCCAATCACTGCCATGGCCATAGACTCCCGGAAGGTAAGGAGCCATTACGCAGCGCCCTCTTCTAAACATCCGGCTGACGACACACCAGACCTTCATTTTCTATTTGTGTCGCGTGCCCTTTTAAGAGCGGCTTAGTCTCCATTTGGGATGATTAGTCTCATGGTGTTTTTTCTCTTAGGAACCAGGCATAGCCCAGTTTCGCTACGTAATTTGCTGTTGCACTTGTCTGCTGTTACAGCCGTTTTGTTTTTATTTATGTTGTGCCATTAGGGCCAGCTTTTCGTAAGCACGGCCACGGAGGCCCATCGCCTCCCATTGGCCGACTGTGGTCGCTATGGAAACACTTGCAGGGAATGCGTTCTCTCCCGTGACCCCTATTGTGGATGGGAGATCAGCAAGAAGAAGTGTACCACCATACCTGAAGGATATAGCATCACCACTGGGTATGACTCAAGTGGCCAGGGGACGCTGAATACCCTGGAGGTCATCAGAAAGATTAAATAAATATCTTGCGGACCTCTCAATAATAGTATTCACAGTTGGATGAACTGAATTTTCGGTGACTGTAATTGTAATTGTTCTTTAAACATTTTTTTTTTATTTATAGTGCAATTATCCAAAGTCTTGACTTTTCCAACTCATCTCTCTGTGGAGAATCCATGGGTAAGTCCCACACTAGTCAACTGCTTGCCGGCTCGTTCCATATATATGGAAATATATGAATGCACCTTTCTGTTATTTTTATTACGTGTTTCTATAAGGAATAAGGGATTGTATGCTAGTTTAAGAAATAATTAAGAATCACCAGTTTATTCACATTGCACATTTGTTGTGCTGGAGGTTATCTTCCGTTTATTGGACTTGCTCAGATTCCATAATAGTGTCACAAACAAGTTATGATACAACTGCAATTCATTGCAGAAAGATATATGAAGCCCCCCCCCACCCCCCCACCGCCACCTTTCTCTGTCCACAGCTCTAAAGAGCCGCAGCACTTCTCCCAAGGATGTGGTGGTGGACCCAGACGGGCCCGTCCTCCTGCCTTGCCCGGTGCGCTCGTACCATGCCACCTACCTCTGGGAGAAGGACAACTGCATCAAGCGCTACCCCTGCTCCATCCTGAACGGCTCCTGCGTGCTGGCACCTACTCCAGGGCTGCCCCTCAAGGAGGGAGTGTTCCGGTGCATGTCGACGGAGAACGGCCACAAGGAAGAGGTGGTGTCCTACCGGCTGGTTTTCAACGGCGGACCCCTGCCGGCCTCCCTTGCCTCCACCCTCGGTCCATCTCTCCTCCTGGCTGCTGCCACTGTCTGGCTGTTGTAGCCCTGCCAACTCAAAAAAAAAAAAAAAGAAAAGACAAAAAAAAAATACCGCAGAGAGTCATGATGCTTAAGTTTGGGTCGCACAGCACTTTATCACAGCATTGGGAAATGTGCCTGCAGGACAGCGTGCCTGCAAGTTCCGTGCGCGCGCCGTCGTCATCTTCACCCGAGAATCTCCTCGGCCGTTTCCATTTCCGCAGAGCCGCCGGTGACTCCCGGGAGAGGGATTGTTCTTAGGAAGTTCCCTGAAATAGTGGGCCGTCTTCAAAATGGCCCAGAAGGATCGTTTACAACGACAAACCAGCCTACTGTGGTCAAACTTACTGAATGGCCAAGGAAAATCCTAATCAGGAACACGGTTTCTACATTTTATGAAACCATAGAGGGGCACCAAGCTC
>JAODKL010000135.1:14694225-14705341 GCA_026780765.1 Petrocephalus schoutedeni
TACTGAATGGCCAAGGAAAATCCTAATCAGGAACACGGTTTCTACATTTTATGAAACCATAGAGGGGCACCAAGCTCCTAAAAACAAGAGGAAAGCACTGTAACCAGTTCTAGGTATCTGAGTCTGTAGTGGTGAGTTACAGTAGCAGAAGAAAGCGAAATTAGTGAGTAACACTCAAATATTAGCTACTATTAGTACTGTATGTTTCAATTAGTGAGAAAACTTGTAAAAGACGAAAAAGAAACTATACGGATATCATGGGACATCCTGAGATTTGGCATCATATTCCGGCTGTATGGAGTGCTTTGCGAACCCGGCCTTTTTGGGCCCAAGTCGGTCATCATTTGAGCTAAATTGGTTTAGTCTAGTTTACCAGGATGTATTGTCTTTTTTTTATTATTTACTCGTTTTAATGGTGACTGTGCTGCTTTGTGGATATTTCTTCTGGCTGGAATACTGCTATATGAGCCTCGCTTTTCCAGAAACAAAAGTATACAAGCTTAACTTGTATGTCACATGACCAACAAGGACAGGAGGATGGGACTAGCGCAGGATCTGGAGAGATCCCTGGGCTTTGGCGTCTGGGCCAGAGTCCTAGAAAAGGGACTCTGGGGGACGACATGGGGGCGGGGGGGCGGAGGGGGTGGGGCTAAGGATGCCACTGCCTCTGAGCAAGGTCTCTGAAATTTCACTATTTGCATTTTCCCATAAATTATTTGTGATTTTCAAGCAGCTACAGTGCAAGTCACCGGAAACCAGTAGTGGAGGTGTACCAAAAAAAAAAAAAAACACACACATGTATATAACATATAGGCGTGCCTTTTGTAGCTGTGTTACGTGACATGCTGTTATATAGAGCTAACACTATAGTCCTACCTTTGGCTGATGTGCGCCATCCCTTACCAGCGTGTATGAAATACGACCTTTATATTTTATATGGTGATAATGTTCTCAAAACGACGGCTAGAGAATTGTATATCGCATATAAATCTGGCTGAGCTCAGAGGGGAAATCAGTGTTTAATACCGCGACTGAAGTCCTCCTTTTATAAAGTCTATAAATGAGGCAGACATAAGTTTCCTAGGTTTCGGCAGTGTCCTTTTTAACCTAGTGCACAGGCAGCGGAAATTCCACAGAGAATAAGAGCAGGAAAATTAATTTTTAATGGGAGGGGCACAGGGGAGGCTCAGTGGGTCCCATTGATGCCTCACACCTCCAGGGTTAGTGGTTCCAATCCTATCTCATGTCTGTGGATTTTGCATATTCTTACCGCGTCTCACAAGTTTTCTTCAAGTCCCAGGGTCGGCAGAGTGATGTTACTGTTGGGTACCATGAGTCTGACGCTTAACCCCCGATTGCGTCAGGGACTTTCTGATCCTTCTTTCCCCAAAATGTATGCCGGTAAAAGTCCCCGCTACATAAATAATATGTAAATGCAGCAAAGTGACATACAGTTGCGCTAACTAACAACTCTGAAGTTCCCATTGTGTAAATGTTCCCTGTGATGGACTTGCATCCCAGGCAGGGTGTACTGCACTTTCGCCTCGCGCTGCAGTGGACCTCCCCTCCCAGCCCCCACCTTAGCTTTGATAAAGATAAGCCCCTGGAAGATAGATGGGCCTGGCAATGTGTAGCTATTTCAAAACTACTGGCCGTGCCATTTCTGAATTCTTTTATCCTGCAATCTTCCGCAGTGCTCCCAGTGCGTGGCCCCGATATTTACTCATTGGCTGAACAGAGCTCAGGATGTTTATCTTCCTTGAGCTCTCCTGGTGGTACTTGAGGCTTCCGTGCGATGTGAATTTTGACACGACTTCTAGACAGATGATTTCGGATATTTTAGAATTCTGAGCTCAACAGTAAATAAATATTTTGTCAATAGTTATATAAATCATCCTCCACCCTCTTCAGCTCTTTCAGACAGACTTGTCAAATATATTTGTATATTTCCCTGAAAGTAAATGAACAATAGTTTAATTTCTGCCATTCCGTGGTATGCAATTCAATGATGTTTGACAAAAATGTGCCAAAACCATGCATGGATCTCTGGAACAAATGCAGCAGACAGCCGGATCTTTCATGCAGTGGTGTCCTCTTTATGGTCTGGGCTTGGTTTGAAAATGTCGAGTGGTGTTTGCCAAACACAAGCCAAGTCCGTTGATTTATCTGTGTACATTTTGTGCCCTGTGTCTGATTACCAGACTACTCCCACACAAGACAGATACACTCTGCTGCTGCCCTAATATGAACCAGATTGTTCTAAAAGTGTTTTCATTAAAAATCAAGCAAATGCACATTGGGAGTTATATTTTTGTGGCCCTGTTTTCAAAATGGACCAGGAAAACATTTAAAAGAATGAAACATGAAAATGGTCCATAACTTTTTGTACTTGGCTTTGACCGTTACAATGAAGTGTGATCCACAGAAGCCCCTTTTTTTCCGCTCGTACTAGCTGTCAAAACATGAACTCATGGTTCGCTGACACCAGACTTATCCTAGAACGGAAAAAGACTCGGGAAGCAAAGTGGCGCGATCTAGAGAATCTCAGACTTACTGCCAGGTCCTAGCCCTGATGATCTCCGAGTTCATTTGGACTACTGACTGGATGGAATGTTCCGGAGTGAGGACTGTTGAAATGCAGTCTATCGGTGGAGTCAAAAATCAAGGCACGGGACTAAGAGGGAAAAAAAAAAAAAACAAACAGATTTCAAAGCAAAATCTACAAATATTGGCAGGAAACATGGTGGCTGATCAAAGCAGGAGCCCAGAGAGCAGCTAGACGGAGCAGTCACGGCCCGACAACCACAAGTTATACATTTGCTCGCGGTCCGCCCCCATACAAACAAGAACAAACTTACGACCCCACATAGACAACTTATCCACGCCTCCTCTTTTCCTGCCAACTTGACTTGCTTCTTGTCCTACTATAGATTCTGGTGCCATACAATAATGTAAACCATAAGGAAACATTCTATTAAAATATTAGCTAATATATAACCCCAATGTATTGGCATTTAGAACACCAGCATCCTTGAGACCAGCCCCTCATAGCCCCCTGTAATTCAAACAGAACAGCCTGCTGGGTGAGGAATGGCCTCTTCCCTGTTCTCATAGATAATGTCTAGCAGGGGACGAGATGTGTGCCAAATGCTTAAGATAGTGTAGTATGCCTTCATTACAAAAGGTCGTGTCTTTTTTTTTTTTAATGCAGAACATGTCTTTGAAAGTGTAAATACAGACAGATGTATCAAATCCAGCAATGCCATCAGATTCCTTCCACCGAACGTGTTATTCAAAATGAATAAAGTATTCAGTGACAGAACAACACTCATGGCTATTTTCATTTTGCTTATTAGCTTAATTTGTGCCGTTGTTTAAAAGACGAAAATGTTGCAATTGCACTCACCAATCTAGCAGGTTCTTAAATTATCCAATGAAGGTAGAAGTGTTACGAATATACTGAGTCTATGACAGGCAGCATAGGGCACCAATCCACTCCAGGGCCTAAAAACACCAACACCCTGGCTTATCTGGAGATGCCATTTCGCCTAAATGTATGTCTTGGGTATGCAGAAGGTACCTGGAGTACCCAGAGGCAGCTGACGCAAGCCAGGGCGTCACAGAGACGGCGCAGCATGGTGCCAGTGGGGGGTGAGAGTGCCGATCCACTGGCAGCAATAAAAAAGAAAATATAGGAAAGGGGGTTCATTGGGCTGAATAGAACTGGGGAAACTAGAAAACAACAGGACCATGAGTCGTAAGAAAGCAAAACAGGGAAAAACTAAGAATTACCATACAACAGGGACTAAGACAAGACTACACATGACGGGGGCTCAAGATTAGCCACCTCCCCCAAGCAGAGACTACACCATATAATACACAACTATGACTGACTAGCAAGCAGGACAAAGGCAGGTACTTAAATACACTGAACACAATGACTAACAAGGCACAGGTGTGGCTAACTAACTTGGGGCAATGAGGAGCAGGTGAGCACAATTAACACACAGAACAAGCAGCAAAATAAATTACCAACACAGGAACTAAAGAACATTGACAAACCCCAAGGACTAACCAGAAACGCAAGACACAAGCAGAACAAAAACAAACCATAGACAGGCCGGAACAACCAAAAACAGGGAAGCAAAGGTAATTAACACTAGGAAAAACAAAAGATGAAATAAAGAAACCAAAACAGAGAAGGCTGGTCTCAAGCTCACAACTGGCCGGGTAACTAAGCCGCACAGGCAGCCTGCTGAGCTACGATGGGAAACACAAGGGGCTAAAGGGACAAGTGACAGGGAGGAAGTCAGGATGGCCAGTGACACCTGGTGGCCAAACAATGAGGAGACACACAGGGGAGGGTCAGATGGGTACCGACCCAGACACAGGGTGAACAGGTGAACTCCATATATGCACAGGAATGATGTAGATACAGGGGGCAGAACGGTGTTACCTCACACCTCCTGGACTAGGGTTTCCACCAGGATTCCGTGTGTGTGTGTGGGGGGGGGGGGGTTTGCGTGTTCTCCCTGTTGCATTGTGGGGTTTCCTCCGGGTACTCTGGTTCCCCACCCCCCACAGTCCAAGAAGATACTGAGGTTAATTGGAGTTGCCAAATTGCCCGTAGGTGTACATGTGTGAGTGTGCCCTGCGATGGGCTGGCCCCCCGTCCTGGGTTGTCCACCCCCTTGCGCCCATAGCCTCCGGGATAGGCTCCGGACCCCCAGTGACCCTGAATAGGACAAGCAGTTACAGAAACTTGATGAATGGATGGATGGATGATGTAAAGATACCAATTCACCTAAAAGCATGTTGCCATGCCTACGTCAGACCAACCGCCCCACCTACAGCAATTGTGACCTGTGTCCTCTGCCTGTCTTTTTATTGCCTTTGCTCCCTCACTGATTGCCTTCCTATTAACATTCCTTTGCCTGCGCCTGCGTTTTGTCTCCCAGATCCAGTCGACTCCTGATCAACCTTCTGATACCCCAGTCCTGACTTTTTTGACCATGACTTGTGTGTTACATTAAAGCAGATTTATCTGCACTTGGATCCTCTCTGTCTAATCATTACACATATTTTTAGACAACAATGGGAAAGTAGTTTTTTTCTGGGGGAAACCTACACAAACATAGGGAGAACATAATATACACCCGGGTTCCCTAAATCCAGTCCTGGAAGGCCAGTCTGCAGATTTCCCTGCTCTAACACATCTTATTCAGCACACTAGCTCACTGCCAGGTTTCATGCGTGTTTCATACTGCAGACTTGCCCTCCAGCAACTGAACTGAGAGACCACACTCTACACACTTTAGTCAGAATTCCAACCCCCGTTTCTGGAGGTCTAAGTCAACAATGCTACCCACTGAGCCATCGTTCCACCCTATAAATATATTTACAAACATTAAGATTTATAAATATTGAAAGCTAAATTCAGCCCCACTAAAACTGATAATTACAAAGGGTTACAGTGATCGGTTATACATGAATTTAGCCCGGGTATCAATTTACATTGCTAATTTTAGAGCATACAGCAATGATCAGAACTGTTATCTGCAGTGAGCTCTCAAATAACACACTGCAGGGATATAAGTGAGTAACTACTTGTGCCCTACTTACAACACCAAAAAGGGATCACAGCTCCTTAGTGACTCTCTGTGCATCACATATGGCTGCAAAACACTCCTACTTCTCCCAAAAGATTTTAGTCTTTGTATACTAATCGAGGCATCCTCGTAGCTTGTTATACGAACCATCTATTTTCTGTACTGTGTGTCCCACACAGGGTCACTGCTGTTTCTGTAGCCAGTGCTTGGATTACCTAATTATTCTCCGGTGTCATTCAGGCTTGTTTGCACACTGGCCTACTTTTCAGTTTCACACAGATGGTGTCCAGTCTGGTTTCTCAAAAACTTCAGCTATCCATGCTTCCCTAGTGTCATAGGCTGACACTGGATGTTTTCAACAAGTGGAGTGCTAAACTGCCAATCATATTAACTATTGAAAATTTATCATATCACTAGCGGAACTAGTCGCATGCACGTCGACTAGCGAGCAGTTTTGTCGAACTAGTAAGATGAAAACCGTCAACTAGTATACGTGAGTAGTTAACTAGTGACTCTTTTTAGAAGAAGACGGAACTTCAGAAAATTAGGCTACACATCACTACTAACCTCTTCACTTACCTTACCACTATATTCTACACAAATTTCCAAAAATCTGCGTAGCTTGCTTTCAGGCATATTTATTAGGTGTGTCTATATTAAATAACGTTAAGGCCAGATCAGTGCTTACATTTAAGAGTTCAACGCGAGATATTTTATAATTTCACAATGACTACTTAACAGTTTTCATAATGTGCCTCGACGTGTATGCTTGATATCAAAGAGCATATCAAACAATTCCGTATGGTATGACTGGTTCAGAAGACACAGGTTCAAAACACACCCAGACAGTAAAATACCATTTTACCGGTTCCACAAAGGCTTTGCTCTATGTGCACACAAGCAGACAGCAATTCTGCTCGGCCACTCCTCGCAGTGTCATAATATCACAGCGTCTAACGTGGAACCCACTGCCTTTCAAATTAGGGCCCTTCTGTGGACAGCTAAAGGAGTCTAGGGCAACATTATGTGTTGTATATTACAATGAGGAGCCTATTAAAAACTGAGGCTGATCTAATGATGTTAGATCCCATGCAAAAGATGGCTGAAGGAACAGGATGTTGATTGAATCCGCAAATGACCTACAAACATGTAAACAACAGAATGTTAGATAGGCACTTGTGCTACTGTTGGTATTAAGACTGTTCCCCAACCACTCCCTGTGTTTTAAATATCACAAAAGCAAAGACTAAATTCACAGCATTATTATAACTATTGCATTTTGAGGTTGATTTTAAAAATCACTTTTGAAACCGTTGTCACAATTTATATCTCATACGCATACATTTTACAAAGGAGTAAGACGTGTGGTAGACGTGTTCTGTGTATTACTTCTGAAGCAGAAACTGAGTGTAAACACCATTCCCTGAGATTTTTACTAACAAAATATAGAGCTCTGAGTAAACCAAGACACAGTGTCAATTACTGCTAGTAAGCCTGCTACCGTCAGAGTAGAAATAATTAACATCAAAGATCAGCACTGTTACCCAGAAGAAGGGCTGACCTTGATTTACAGATCCAGGTTTTCAGGAATGTGTATGCAGATCAAATCATCTGCAATATTTCTACCCTTCTTAAAGTTCGACCTTTCTGGCATAACTTGTTCTTTCTTTCGCGGAATCTGGTCTCTGTCACGCAGTACATTGTATGAGAGTGATCAGATTCCAGGCAGCAATGCAGCCTCGCGCACAGGAACTCGTCATGCCTTGTGCGTGTTTCCCCGTCTCCTCTGGAAATTTTCTTTTGTCCAATTCGATGCCTCGAAGGCAAAGGAAAGGAAAGAATGAATGAGTAATGAAGCAGAGCTAGCTTTATCTTTTATTTACACACACATGTGCATGCTTTATTCTGCATGGATAGTAAGCCAGGAGCTGGCAGTGAACAATAGTAAAATGACATCAGGCTTTATAAGGTCAAATTTCCACTGGTTGGGACTATTGCTGAAGAAGTAATAAGCTGAATTTATGCACCTTTCCTGCCTCCTGATTACCATTTAGTCTAACTAATGAGCATTTCGGTTTTCATTAGTTCAACGATTAAACACTTTGAGCCTCAGTAGCTAACTTATAAGGTCAAAACTGGTATTTTGGGCGTCACTAGTTAATTAGTGCTCATTTTGGCTATCACTAGTTAACTAGTGCAGAAAATCGTAGGTCACTAGTTAATTAGTCGCTGAGAAAGAGCGACTGGTGAGAGATCTCGTTCAACTAGCATGACAAAATGTCCCACTAGTGCTGACAAAGACGGAATTAGTGGAGGAAACTGACGTCTGATATCAAGGATATCAAAGATATCGAATAAATGCTTTACATTGTTTTGTTCCGCTGCCTTCTCAACTGTATCCAAACACTCTGGAACACCAGCAGTGCAAAAAAAGAACTTTTGACACATAAAAATGTATAAATACTTCCCCTGTTATAACTGACACATACCAATTTGTCATGTTATAAGTTGATTTTATTTAAAACCTGTTACGCGAAATATGCATGCATGTGAATACACAGGTAAGATGTTGCAATATATTTACTAACAATGATGCACTATCTGTGTGGAACTGTTGTCTTAATGAATGCATTCTGCTTTTTTTTAGCACATCTCTTGACATACGTCTTGTTAAACAATAGAAAGACCAGTGCCAGTTTTTGAACATTCAGATCCCACGGCGTAACATTTTCCCAAGTTCAAATCATCCAGGCCTTTAAAAATAAGAACAATGTGAGCTACAGTACAAACACCTAGACTATGGTGAGACCAACGTAGGCCTATGTCAAGAGCCACAACCTGTTAAAAACTTTACATTATAGTAATTCATTATTGAATTTACATTAGTTTGCAAACTTGTACAAAGGAGAAGAGTTGGAGTAGTGCAGCAAACCCTACAGACTATTAACAAGGCAATAAAAATACTCATAGGAGTTGTGTCTGTGCATGCAGACTTGTCTTCAATTGAAAATCTCACGCCAGCCAGCTGATCAAATTTGGCAACACTGACTTATACAGCATGGAAACTGTAGCATTTGCATAAATCAATACATAAACGTATCACTGCCTTTCTTCGGAAAAATTCCAAGTGTATCCCTGCTATATCACAGTATCAGGGATTGAGGTCAAAAATCCCACCTCTGCTGTCTGCGGGGAGTTTGCATGTTCTCACGTGGGATTCCTCTTACCGTACAAATACAACGATGCGGTCAGTATTGTCCAGCTCGCCTAATGGGATTTACTTTTTTTAAAATACACTAACCTTCACAGATTTTTTACAAACTTTTAACCATAATTTTAAAATCATTCAAATATTATCCAATTTAAGAATATGTATTAACGGTATCGATAATGCTAGATGTATTTTTACAGTAAAAGTGAAGTAAAAGTAAAAGCAAAGTAAAAACCAACCAAAAGAATGCATGCGAACGTGAAACTCAAGCTTTTGGTCGCTGCTGCGCGCTCGGCGAGCGCTCGGGCACTTTCGGCATTCCGCGCGCCGAGGGGCGTGGGATTCGCGCGAGGCGTAAGACCGCATTCGTCAGCGATATTTCCTTTGTACCCTCAACTCGCACTTGCGTTTTCATTAAAAGGTATTTACTGGTGTGATGCCGGGTGGAAGCGGTTCGCTTTGACCTCAGAGCTTCTCCTTTTTTCTTGTACAGTATAAGGTAAGTTAATCTGCATGTTTGCCGAAAGTTTCAGAAATCAAACATTTGGAGTCCGCAGGTTGCAGCCTAATTGCTTGGATATGGAAAACCCCTCTTCTAGATACACAGTTAATGTAATTTATAATAGCAATAGTAATAATGAATACATTTTAAGTGGTACGCGTGGGTCATCATGCCAGTGTGATTTATGGTTATGCTGTCCATGTTATATTATTGTCTAGTCGTATTGTATATTTGAAATTTTGCCATTAACTAATACAGTGAATTGCGATTCACCTAATTTATTGTAAATGGGTGAATAATATTTTATTCAGTTTCCCAAAATTCAAACAATCCAGGGACAACTTGCAAGCTAGTGAACGATTTACTCCCACAACAAGTGTTCCCTGTTTTCTAGAAGACAAAACTCAGAGATCTAAATTTTTTAATGTCTAAAGTTGCACGTTATCTTGGCCGTAAACTTTCGTTAGCTCACTTTGAAATCTAAGAAAGATAGTTGTAGGGTTACAATTATAACTAATCTATGAAAACTTCGTTTTTTTGGTCCATTTAATGCGGTGGTATCAAGAGAGATGCCACGTTTTCGCAAAAGAAAAAAACTAAAATAAAAAATAGCCCTAAAACCCGAACTGGTGTGTGGGCTTCGTTTAACCTTGCAGCGAGACACTCGCTGTTACCATTTCTTATTAAAATACAAACTGATCTCCTGGTTGACAGCTATTACTGTTTTTGGGAATCAGCAAACTAAAAGTGAAGAAAACAACTGAAATTGCAAACACCTTGCAACTTGCATACGGGCCATGATAAAGTTGGGGAAGGTGAGGAGAGAATTTCCACACAGGGATCCATAAAAGTATCGATTATCATTGGTCATTGCCAAAATTTTAAATTCTAAAATTGTAATATTAAATCAATTGTATGGATGATGTCACACCCAGCAAGGAAGGCATAACCCGAATGCAGCTTGATTTAGGGAAACCCTCCTTAGAAAGGAGATCAGGTTCTGGGGGACTGACAGGTAACAATGGCTGGACTGGGAAGCAGTTAAATGCATGACTAATGAGGGAGCGCACATTAGGCAGCTGGGAGTGACTAACATGAGGGCAGGAATGAGAGGTAAGACAAACAGGCATTGTTTAGAGCCGCACCAGGTGTGGCTTGTTAGGGCACCGCCAGGGAGGAGATGGAAGGGTCAGGTGAACATGCCAGGCAGGATGTGACAGGTGAGAATATAGTGTTACTTTTTATCTCTATGTCTGTTGAAAAGATTACTTCATTTTTTTGGTGTTTTCACTGTAAATTCATCTCCAAGTGACAGCTCAGGTTCTTCTTGTTCATGGTGAAAGCCAGTAAGATTCCTGTTTTCTTGTTTTCTTCCAGTCACATGTAGATTGAAAGTGGCATTTTGTATGCACCAGTATGCACCCTTTTCCCATCATCCATACCCTATATAAATACAGTACACAGACAAAAGTATTGGGACACCTGGCTATTACACCCGTTGGAACGTTTATGACATCCCATTCTAAATCACAGGAATCAATATGGAGCTGGTCCCCCTTTTGCAGCCATAACGGCTGCACTGTAAAAAAATAAACTGATAATGTACTGGTAATTTTCAGTCAGGACAGGATTTTTTTTGTTAAATTTAGTGGGTGTACTCGCTCCTATAATGCAATGTGAAATTCAAATTAAAGGGTAAAACACCTCTGAAAATTATATACGGAAAATTCCTTCATATTAACACGGTACATTGGACCCTATTTTTACAGACTTTTCTTACAGTGTGCCACTCTT
>JAODKL010000135.1:14705441-14718489 GCA_026780765.1 Petrocephalus schoutedeni
TCCACACAAAACTCACCCAACCATCTCTTTATGGGCCTTGCTTTGTGCACTGGGGCACAGTTGTGCTGAAACGGAAAAGCACCTTCCCCAAAATGTTCCCACAAACCGTAGAATTGTCCAAAATGTCTCAGTATGCATGTTCTAGAATTGCTGTGCAATTCTATGCTTCCAACTTTGTGGAAGCTTTCCCAGAAGAGCTGCAGCTGTTATAGCTGTAAAGGGGGAGCCAACTCCATGTTGATGCCTATGGATTTAGAATGGGATGTCATAGAAGTTCCCATGGGTGTAATGGCCAGGTGTCCAAATACTTTTGTCCATATAGTAAATGAATGGTCCTCGATCATCACAATTCCTTCATACCTGCAGTCCCAGTTTCTTTTATTGTCTGGTTGATTTATGATGGAATGCATAGTTATTTGGCAGACACTTTTGTTACAAGCGATGATCAGAGGGCCGTCAGTCTCCGGGGTAGTTGGGGTTTAGGGCCTCATGCAAACATCCAGCACTGACATCACTCGGGATAAGTAGCATGGATCCTATTACATTATGTTGTGGAATGATGCGTCTATGCTGATCTGTGCTAACTTCAACAAAAAAAAAAAACAACAGCTGGACATTTGTTGTTGTGAAAAATTATGCGTAGTTTAGGGTATTCGTTGTGACATAGCTGCCCCATTTAAATAGAATGAATCTGCTGCGTTAAAGCTACTAAAATGCAGCCTTACAGAATCATAATAAGCTGCTCACATACAGTATATGAGAATGTGGATTCATGCACATGATTCACCCTGATCTGGGTGAGGAATTACAAGCCTGCCTTAAACATTTACTAAGTGTTGACTAGGCAAGGGTGGGGATATTGTTTGTATGTTTTAAATAACAGTAAAACGTATTGGCTCTGCCTAGTTGATTTAAGCAGTACAGTAGCAGGAAGTCGGATACACACAACTGATGTTTGACATCCTGCTTCTGGACAAAAGGTACCGGTATGTAGGGTTTGACGTTATCTTTGCTTCCTATTTAGGTGGCATCCACAGAAGTTATGGTCTTTAGTATTACCAGAAAGAATGAACCCTTTGGAAATCTGCACTGTAGCGGAGCAACTCTCAAAGGTAGCCTTGGCTTTCTTGACCTGCTGGTAAAGTACAGAAACCCTGTTTTCCAAGTAGTGAAAGACATAGAAGACATCTTAAGCTACTATGTAGAGATTTTAGGTTTCCTTAGGTTGACTGTGTTCTGTTATGCTGTCTGTATTGTATTCTATATGCTGTTGTATTTTAGCCTGGGGATAGGGCAGTATTACATTTTGCTAAGTCTAATACTTCTTCTTTCTTATACTGATCTTTGTTGTTCATAACATTTTTATTTAACATCTCACATTTGAACTGGTTAGACATCTGTGTTATAAAACTAAATACCCTCCCATTTTCCTGAACCTCTAATTCAGTAAAAGCTGTAGAGACCTTGGACGTGAAGCACAGGCACTAAGCTAGGGGGACACTGTAGATGAGAAAATTCTGCGACACCAGTTTGTCTAACTGCATGCTTTGTGGGAAGAAACCGGAGTGCACTGAGAAACCGAAGCGGGGAACCTTCCACAAAGAAAGGAAAGCTCCTGTAACTGTACTGAAACAGTATCATACGATATGCATAGTCATGTTCCTCTTGCCATATTGCTTAATAGTTTGACCATGTGAAATATAGTTTTGTCGTATTATGTTACTCCAGCTCTAGCTGAAGTAATCCTGGAGAGTGCGGAGTCAGCATTTTTAACCATTCAAAGCAAGCCAGGTAATTAGGTTGTCACTAAATACTGACTGGAATGTCCTGGGGTGGGTTTATTTCTGGGATTAATTTTGGGAACCCCTACCCCTCTTGTGTAGTGACTGTAGTGATTATTTGATTATTTTAAGAAATTTATCTTTCATAGATCAGTTACAGAAAGATCCTTCTTGATTAGGAGCTAAAATTTTTTTTTTTACTTTGTGAGCTAAAAAGTATAGGTTAATGAAAAAACAAGCCAGAGATGGCATAGCTTACATGACTATTTATTGAGGTTTAAATTAATTATTCATGGAGCAGAAACTATTCATCAATAAGTACCTTGGGTGCCCCGAAACTGTAAGCATACAGTATGTCACATCTGCAGGAACATCTCAGCTGATTTAAATGAGTAATTAAGGTTTTATGTGAGTAGAGAGTGAGTAGAGTAGAGAACACATTAACTCTTGCATAGATCATCACATTTTTTATCTTTCAAGCTGGAAAGAGTGAAACATTTTAAACTCAAGCAATTAGCATTTCATTGCTCAGCTGATTTAACTTTCGATCCATGCAAACTGTTTGTTTGTCTTTCTTACGGTAGCCTGTAGCCCATCCCTGGCAGAATAGAGTGCAAGGCTGCGGGACACCCAGAACAGGGTGCCAGGCTGTCACAGGACTCATGCACACACACCCAATCATACAATACGAGCAGTTCGGTGATGCTACGCCATTGGCCGGCAGCCGGAAACGCGACTACCCTGAGTAAATCTGCACAACACTCGGAGAGAGTGCAAACTCCAACACACGGGGTGAAAGTGTGATTCTAACCCAGAAGGCCGCCCTGAATTAACCTTGATTACTGTTAATTGTTTAGTCTGTATTCAAATACAGGATGTTACATTGAAACCATGGGGACATAATTACTTAGATGACATGCTGTAAGAGAGGTGTTTTGGAGGGCTCTGAGCTATGGCAATATTTTTAACAATGTCATTAACAAATATTTATAAATGCAAATTTGTGTCCGTATCAGACTAAATATTCTGACCTCGGCCTATGCATAAACATTTAGGCAAATAATTAATATGCTTCTTAGGATGGCACCCAGGCTCACTGCAGGCCCTCTGCTGGATAAGCAGTTATGGATGGCTAAATAATCCCTTATAGATATTTTTCACTAACTTTGAAGCAGCTTATTCAAACAAGTTTTTGTTACATGAGCAATGCATCTTACACAAATGTCCTATAACGGGGTCCTTCTGGGATCCTGTGATGAAGTCCACTCTAACCTGCATGGCTTCAGTGAGGACAGCATGCTTCTGTGATCTCTGTGCTGACTGCATGTTCCCTGTGCTGCACAGGTTACCTTTGAGTACTCCGGTTCCCTCTCATGCAGGTGGGCTAAATGGCACTCTCCCAAGTTCTGTAGTGTATAAGTGCCCTAAGTCAGATTAACATTCTATCCAGATCACCTCTGGCTTTGTGCCCCCCCCCATAACCCTGACCAGGACAAGTGACTGATATATGGTTGGATTTTTTATTTTTTTTATTTTAATATTTCATACCGGAAAACAATAAGAAAAGAATTAAAAATGTTTGTAATACATAAATGTTTATGCAGGTGTGAAAAATTGATTTTGCTTATAATTGTCTTAACAGGTCCTGTGCTCAGCCACTGGAATTCGCAGAATTATGGTGGTTACTCTTCTGGTCAGTGTCCACTGTTGTTCTTCTCATACACCACTGAATAACATCTGTACCATTTCCAAGGACAACCGCACAGCAGACTGCAGGGGGCGCCATCTCAGTAACATCCCTTTAGAGATGCTCCCCCTTTCGTTGGAGGAGTTGGACTTGTCTGTAAATGCACTGCAAGTGATTCGCGAAGGGGACCTTTGTCCCCTCCGCTATCTGCGTGTCCTCAAGCTTCAATTCAATAACATTTCCTTGATTGAGGATAGAGCCTTCTACTACAATACTCTCCTTGAAAACCTTAACATCTTCAACAACTCCCTAACATCCATTCCTGACAAAGCTCTTGAGCCCCTCACTAACTTACAAACCCTGGAAATGTCCAATAATTTATATCATAGTGCCACCTTGTCTGATGTCTTCTCCACATTCACCAAACTACAGATACTGTCCATGGGAGGTCCCCTCATTCCGATTCTAAAGGAAGGAGACTTTCAGGCTATACAACATATATATTTGGAAAAATTTGCTATCAAAAGTGCATCTAGCCTTAAGAAATATGAACAAGGATGTCTGAAACTTATCACGGCTAAAAAGATGTGGTTCGATGTGGCCTTAGACCGAAAACCAAATTCTCTACCATTGATACTACGAGACTTAGCTAACAGAACTTATAATGAGCTTCGCTTTCGCAACCTATTTGAGTTCACATACTACACTGGTGGAGAGGACATTTTCCGAGGTTTGAAAGACATTAACATGCAGCAACTCATCTTGTACCGTGGCAAGTTCAACGAGAATGCCCTAAGGATGGCTTTGGTCAACCTCCAGCTTTCTCCAGTTAAATCTCTATCACTTCTATCTCTTGATTTTGCTCGGTCACCAACATTTGAGGACAATGGAGTGGGTTCCAGCGTGATCAACCTCGTTCTGGATGATCTGATTCTTTGGTTAGTATCTTTATTTTTCACTGGCATATTATTGTTACACAAAGCCTGAACTTCTATCAACCCTATAAGCTATCAACCCTTAAAATATACTATAAAATATTGCTTTTTGTGCAAATGCATTTTCCGTAATATACTGTAGCAACCTTTGTAGTGATTTCACTATGTTTTGTGTAATTCTACAGGGATATCAGTAACCCGGACATCTTGAGATTTGACTGGCACTTTACATGGTTTAGCAAGGTTCGGAAACTCACTATTAGGAATGTTAAGTTCAACTTTGTGCCCTGCGATGCCTGGGATGAGATGAAAGTCATAGAGTTGTTGGATATCTCTAATAATCAGCTACAGGATAGTTACATCTATAACAAGCAGTGCAACTATGTGGGTAAAGTCCCTGCTCTCTGGCACTTTAACATGAGCACCAATCAACTGAGTAGTCTGGTTGATGTGGCGGCTCTTGTAGGAGAATTTAAAAAACTGCAGGAGATAGATCTTAGCTACAACAATTTTGGCTCCAGCAAAGAAGTTGGTGTATGTGACTGGAAGCAGAATATTACCAAGATGATTCTTCATCATAATGACTTTGGCAAGAGTGACCTTAGTTGCCTCCCAACCACTGTGCAGTACCTGGACCTCTCCGACTGTAACCTGGACCATGTGGACATGGACTACTTCCGGCAAGTCTCTAACTTAAAGGAACTCCGGCTCAGTGGCAACAAGATCAAGTTCATTCCTTCTGGGTGGAGTAATCCAGCCTTGCAGTTGCTGCAACTGGATGGGAACGCCTTTGGACTCATCAGCATGAGCTCTTTTAAGGATATGCCACAGTTATCCCGATTAAAAGCAGGCAACAACCCCTACCACTGTACGTGTGATCTTCACAGTTTTATTCAGGACACTACAACCAAAGGGAAAGTCAATATCACAGACTGGCCAGATAACTACAAATGTTTCCACCCAGAAGCCATGCTTAACACATTGGTGGCTAATTTTTTCCCTGGACGCTTAGCATGTGACATTCAGCTTGTGATCATCATCTCTGTAGTAACTACAGCAGCTGTGGTGTTGGCGATAATGTTGGTGTGCTACGTGTTCAACGTACCTTGGTACACGAGAGCCATTTGCCATATCATCAGGGCAAAATACCGAGCTTACCAGGAAGGACTGGGGATTTCAAAGACCTTTGCCTATCATGCCTTCATTTCTTATAGCCATTGGGATGCTGATTGGGTGAGGGACCAGTTGTTGACCTGCTTGGAAAGCAGCAAGCCCCCTTATAACATTTGTATTCATGAAAGAGACTTCATGCCAGGCAGATGGATCATCGACAACATCATAGAGAATATCGAGAACAGCCGAAAGGTAAGATCCAGATTTTATATACAAGGAGAGTGAAATTACATCATTTAGTAAATAATGATCAGGTGGTCTAATTATTAATTAGTATTTCTGACCTGACTCATGTTTGTGAATGAAACTTAAAGCCACATTGACAGAAATTGCCCTAAATGCATCTGCAAGGTAAGTGTGACATAATTTTATGGCATTAGTCTCTGGAAATGCAAATACAAGTCCTACACTTTAGGTATCCTGGTAATGGTATTGCTGTATTTACCCTCTTCCCAGGTGATCTTCGTATTGTCTAAGCACTTTGTCAACAGTGAGTGGTGCAACTATGAGCTGTACTTTGCTCAACAACGAGCCATCGGCAAGACCTTCAGTGACGTCGTTCTGGTGGTTAAAGAGCCCATTGACCCAGATTCTTTGCCAAGCAAGTATTGCAAACTTAAGAAGATGCTGAGTACCAAAACATATTTGGAGTGGCCTAAAGACCCAAAACAGCAGGTCTTCTTTTGGGCTCAGCTGAAGAGTGTGCTGGGTAAACCCGTTGTCACCAGAGATCGGATGCTCAGTATAAGAAGTATAATTTCATCTGGAAGTAACAGCTCCACATTACAGCGTCACATAGAAAATCCTATGGCAATACAGCCAAATGTACACAGTCAGGAAGTGGCCCTCCCAAAAATGAACGGGGATGAAGCTAAGTTGGAAACTGTAGTGGAAACGGAGACACCCCTACACAGGTAGCGTTTGTTATAAGCCTTGCCATAGAGTACGTCAAAGAAACTCCGTTCCACAGCCAAAATTCCCTGACTAATTAGTGCCCTCGTGTGGCGAAACAAAGCAGTGTTTTTCCATTTTACCGTTTTTCGCAGTTGCTTTGGTACGTTTGGTGTATTCAGTATACGGTAGATATACTGTACATATGCTTATGTATGTATGTATATGTATGTGTGTGCTTACAGTATATGTAACCTGGTACTGTTGAAATTGTTTGAGGAAAATGTATAATGTGCATTTTCAGTCGTTGTCATCAAAACCTTAGCCATAGATTGTTGAAGTGTTATATAAGTGTTATAATTAATTGAAGTGTTATCATTTTGTTTGAATGCAGGTAAAGGTTCTTTCTTCCCAGTAAAAAAGAAAAAAGAAAAATTACCCCCCTGCCCCCACCTGGGTTTAAAAATAGCTTTTCATTGAGGTGCTAATCCAGTCAAGGGGACCAAGTAACCATCTTTTATGTACAATAAGTACATATACATGTTATTTTCATTATTAAGAAATTTACTTGTTCTTCCAAATGTAGTTTGCGAGATTAACTTTGAAAAAATAAATTTGTAGCTAGAAGAAATTTAAAGAATGAATTTGTGGATTGAATAGTACAAAAGATCATAAAACTCTTTTCTGCTACCCACAGTGTATAAAAGGTCCTATATCAATGGGAGCTTTAACGAAAACATCTCTCCACTTTACAGAGTATATCTAATTCACATGCCACATTTAGACCAAACAAGGTCATGCAAAAATTTTGAATTAGAATTAAATCACCCAGCTATTATATTCCACCAGCAGAGGTGCAGAGAAAAGAATCTAGACTGAGCCACTGAAGTAGCCAATGGCCTGATGACCATAGAATGAAAGCAATGAAAGCAGATAGTGTGTAAATATATTCCTTTTACAGAAACTTCTGGCTGTGATCTCCTGAATTGCATTTGGAGGAATTTTCCTTGATATTCCTGGAACTTAAATACATTTGTATTATTTTTGGTACTTAAAAAATATATTTGTTTAGTTTTAGTTTAATATCTTAAGAGCTCATGTTCTGCATTGTATTGTATGGAATTCTCTACATGCATCATGCATAGCAGAACAGTAGCATGACCCTTGCAACTCAGTTAATACTGTTTTTTTATATTTTTTTCACAAATGCTAAGTATTGAAATATTGTATGCTTTGTTTTTCTTGTAAACCGCTTTGTAAGAAGTTTTTTATGTGGTCTGTATTTACTGTGTAAATTTTAGATAGGTACTTTATTCATTCTCAGAGGGAAATGAAGACCATTAACTTCTGCTCTTTAACAGTGTTTGCGTGCGTCAGTCCTGGCAAGGACGAGATGGGCGATTTCAAAGGGCACACCAGGGCGCTTGCTCGACAACACATCCAAGCAGCTGGCTCAGATTTCTTCCAAGACGCCAAGTATGATAGAAGCACGACTGAGTGTTTGATTTTAATAATTGAAATCCGTGTTCCTAACGTGCAACCACCCAAATTGAATGAGGGTAGCACGCTAGCTCAGTGCAGTCCTGGTGAACCCATTAGGTGACAGCCAGCAAAGCGAAAATGGGTGGTGAAACCCGCTGGGAGGGCTACCGGCACTGAAGCCTGCCTAGGGCCCCGCTTGGGCTTTGACCTGTACTGGCTCCGGGGATTGTCCTTGTGTGTTCATGGTTGTGGGTTTGAATCTCTCAATTGTTTGATGTGTGGATTTTGCGTGTTCTCCCTGTGTTTTGTAAGTTTCCTTTGGGTGCTCTGGTTTGCCTGTATGCCCCAAAGACAACCATTCAAGTGGTGTTCCTAAACTGTCCATAAAATATTATAGAGTGTAGCCTACCCTTGTACCCTATGCTTCCTGGGATGGGCTCCAGGTCCTATGTGATACAGACATGCAGCTGGAAGATGAACTGGGTGGGTAGTATAATAAATCTTTTATAAGTCGTATCATGATAGCATTTGAGGGGAAAAAAAGAGTGCTTTTGCTATAATGAATTGCTGTAACCAGTCTTCTTATTTTCAATGTTTTTGAGAGCATGCTCATAGTGTTTACTCTGGTAAACCTTTAAATTGTGTCTAGAGATGAGAGTATTCGGGTCTTTTGCAGCATGACAGGTTTCAGCCTCATCCGGTGGGTGTTGCCATTAACTGTTGAAATAATTTTTGCTGAGAAGGCACACCGTCTTGGTGCACCTGGTCCTCAGGTGTGTCAGGTCATTGAACATCATGCTCCTTCATCCAGGAGACCCAGCTGGGGTTGATCAGATCCCACTTGTATCCCAGCAGCAGCTGCCCCCCGATCCACCTTCTTGAGCCATAGCTACCTAGTGGCTTTCTCCACCCCCTCCATCGTGGATTCTATGGCTCTCCACTTTGCAGCCCCTGTAATCCCCTGTACTGTGAAAGCTTTACAGACCAACTGCCCTGCAAAGCCCCGATAGCCAACAACAAACAGTTCCCAGTGAGTCAGTCAGCCATTACTCAGACACTTCTCCACCAGTTCCTGGCACTTCTCCTGCTTCCTCTTATGTACCTCTTCCTTGCGTTCTTCGGGTATGGTCAGCTGCTTGGCGGACTCATAGGTGATAATCATGTCTGGCCAAGCATGCACCCCTGCCCCGGAAAGGTCAACTTTTTGTCCAGATCAAGTTTGAGCTCCCAGTCACGGGCTGTAGGGAGACGACCGTGCCTAGTTCTTTGTTGAGGGTGGGGTTTCTCTCCAGCTTTAACAAAAGAGATGGTATCCTTTGGAGGGCATTGATGTCTGCTGATGGTAATAGCAGTGACAATGCTGCCACTGACCACCTTAAGCATCTGATCATGGTAACGGTGGAAGCGGATTTCTGCATGGGCAACCAGACAGCTCTTGAGGACATGTTCCAGTCGCCCGTCCCCAGAGCGGTGAGGGAAAGCCAATGTCTCATTCTTCCCCCAGACACAAAGGTTTCCAGAGTTTGGAAGGACATTATAAATGGCTAAGAAGATCCAACATCTGCTCTGACTTCGTCCTGAGGGAGATGATGTCTTCCTTTTCCCTGGACCTTGTGTGCCAGGGTCTAAGGAAAGAGACCTTGACCAACTCAGTCTGTTACAGTATCCACTGCTCTTAATATTTTATATTGTATTTTTACTAAAGCTTGCGTAATCACAATAATTATTTCAGTACTAGACAAGATGTGTATGCAAGGACACATCAATGAAAAATATTTTCCATGATTAACCCAGCGATTTCTCTTATACCAAATTTGAATTTGCTCATAGTATTTTATTTTATAATGATTTATTGTCTGTGGTTCACATACCTAGAAATTTACTCTTTGATTGGCCAGTGTTATAAAAAAAGCAGCAAAAGTCACAACGATGAATTGCTTGAACTCTCATGTAGAGTCTACTTCTATGGTGTCAGTTCATTCATCTAAATGGTTGTGGATAGAAGAATGTAATGTGTTTATGTATGCATGTGGTGCCACTCCCTCATATTAGGTAAAGATTCTTAATAATCGGACAGGTTATACCCCCCACACCCCCGTTATCGTATCTTAGCCTGCCTTACTGTATGTAGCCTATGTGAAGAGCTGATTCCGCTCAACAAACCCTATTGGACTGAGTACTGGACAGGAATATGATGGGAATACAGTTAGCTTCGATTTCTAATTGTGCGGTAATTAGAGATGGAAGCTTTAGTTTCCCGAACAAAAGGAAAAGGACGGTGCGTTTTTTTCCAGGTCACGCAGCTCGGCTACATCGAGCCCCTGGTCACCCGGGCGACGCATGCAGGGACTAGCTTTGTTGACTTGTTCCTTCTTGGCCTCGATGAGTGATTTCCCCTGCCACGGATTTTCCTATCCTCTTTGTACCCCAGGGGGTCCGCAGACTCGACTAAATGTAAATATCAGTGGCATTGCACACAGGCGAGTGAGTCTTCCTACTGTACCTTGTGCCCCAATGAGAACATGCACTCTGTTTTCGCCTTATGACATCACATTCACTAGTGGTTTTAGTTAATAGCCTGAAGCAATACTTGTGATTTTCCACCTTCTTGATTCAATGAACATGGGTATAGGTTTGATAAAAAGCTACACATGTAGAGCTAAATTTCTGCCCTGGAACAGGCTGAATAATTTATTTACATTGTAATGTTGTTTTACTTATCATTCCCTTGATTTGTTAATTTTAGCCTACCTAATCTGGGTTTATTTTATTGCCTGTAAATGTACACACAATCGTGATGAGGTCATCTGCAATTTTTGGGACGGTTTGGCTACACTCAAATGTTAGAATGTTTAATTGGAGCTTGCAGCTTGCTATTCTTTATAAAGCCAGTTCTTTGAGAAGCTTGGGCTCAATGTTTGCTACTAGTAACAGATAGGGTGTTGTAAGACCCCAGGGATGAGATGAAATTGTGCATGGTTCATTAAATTATTACACTTAGTGGTAACTGCACATGTAACACAGTTCTGGAAAAATACAATGCAGAATAAAAGTAAATAAAACCTGATAATCCCCTTGAAACTACTGAGTTCATGGAAGCATGTAAATTTAGTTACCGGTAAAATAACATCCATCTTTTAGGAAATATGGTAGGCCTACTGAATACCAGTCAATGACATAACCAGACGATCCACTTGAATGTATGGAATTATCGCAAATAATGAACGATAAAATGAAATGCAGAATATTCTAAAAAGAAGAGAAACGCAACACAAACCTAGGAGTCACGTGCAGTAGGCTGAAAGCTAGCCTCTATCGCGCCAACGTAAGTGAAAAGCCTAGATTCCATAAAAAAATCATATAGTTGATCATTTAATGTGTATCTACAGAGAAATATATTCCACATCTAATAAAAAGAAAAGAAAAATATGCACAAACAGTGCTTATTAAGATGCGTGTATTATTTTAGAGGCCAGTACAAAGCAAATATTTTGTATATTTTGAATTTACAGTTTTAAATCCAAAATGATATTGTCATAAACACATATATATTATCCATTTCAGTTATCAAATATTTATATAAGACCAAATCTTCCGCTGAAGGCAAACTTTCTCATTTCTGAGCAGATTTATAGTGATATTTCACTGGAGTATAGACATGAAATACTGTATAAAGGATACCTTTGTTTCTTATCCTACAATACGCCCTCTGGTGCACTGGGACGCCAGAAACGTGGTAACGGGAGCTTTAGAAAGAGCCGAACAACTTTGCCAGCTAGGTTGGAGAAACCGTATCGCGAAACGAATGCCTGTGTCGTATAGTGCGTTCTGTACGCATTTTAAAATACAGATCTTAGGTTCGCGCGCGTAGGAGGCGCTTCCTCCGTTTGTTTCCCAGGCAGGTGAAGGGCGGCTGTATAAAAAGCAGGTCAAGAGATTGCGGCTCACCTTCGGAGCGTCTGTAGCTGCCGGCGCACTTCTACGGTAAGTCACAGCATGACTATCTTTACAGATATGGTACCGTTAGCGCTGTTGTGGGTATCCTTCATAGAATAGTAGTTGCTGGGAAACATTCGGTATTTTTATTAACAGTTATTGTCCTTGTAACACTTCATTTATAGCAGAGCACGGTGTCATTTTGTTTACGAATGCTCGTGGGAAAAGAGCATTTTAATGCAATACAATTAATTGTAACAAAGGGGCTGTATGTTTTAATTTCCACTGATAAAAATCAATATTCTCTCATCAATGTGAACAAGCGTTACAAATAATAAGTGCAATCTTAGTTTTGGAAAACATTTTCAAGTTTCTGTTATGTGTATTTTTCAGTAATTACCCCAAAATAATAATTTAATGTTCTTACACTTACAAGTCTGATTTTACTTAGTAGAAACTTTTGTAAAAGGCGACGTACAAATGAGGCAAGTAGTACATTTCGAAAGCACATTTGTCATAGGTTTTTTTAATGTAATACATTTTTTATTACAATATTCTAATCAGCCTAGTATATTTTATTTAAACTCGTAAATCTTTTAGTGTTCGATGCTTGATTTCAGAATGTGTTCAAATAAGTTTAATAATGATTTTTATTTTGGATATCTTCTTCAAGCTTATTTGTTAAGGCGCAGATTATTTGCTCCATCACAGACTAGCAGATATTGCTTCGCCCCGGGATGCTGCAGATGACAGATTGGCTTTCATTAACCCCAGCAACCCTAGATCTACATTGGTAACATACCAACAAAAGTAGAAGAGAGGTCTGGGCTTGAAAGCAATGAAAATAAGAAATGCACCTTCATTATGTCCTGGCATTTAATAATAATATTGTTTTTTCTTAGCTAGCTCAACTGCTAAGGAAATGAGTTCCCAGTTGGAGAAAGCAATGGAGAGCCTCATCCACGTTTTTCACAGCTATTCTTCGAAAGAGGGCGATAAATACAAGCTAAGCAAAGGAGAACTGAAGAGTCTCTTAAACGGAGAGCTCAGCGGCTTCCTGTCGGTGAGTTAAGATGGGAATACTGCGCCTGGCCCTGTGCATGTGTAGAGTGTGCGTGTTCCTGTCGGTGAGTTAAGATGGGAATACTGCGCCTGGCCCTGTG
>JAODKL010000135.1:14738931-14752708 GCA_026780765.1 Petrocephalus schoutedeni
GTGCGTGTATACATAAATGCACAAGCAGCCTATAACTTCATATGGTGTAGTTATTAAAAGTTACCTTAATTTGGTGGAAATGAAAGTTTTTATTTGTTTTGTCTGAGAAAGTGGGGATATTCCAGATGTTCATCTCATGCTTGATTAATTGTGAGGGATTACTTCACTGTAGTTCATATTCATTTTTGTAAATCAGTTCGCCAAGTGCTGGGACTTTCCATCTAATTTCCATGTCTGATGCACACATAACCTGTTATTTTGTCTACTACACAACATCACCGTAATAGCCCCAAATGGCCCCAAAACACAGCAGTGATTCTGACAGTGTCCCCAAAAAATAGCACGACAGCTATTTCGTTGACCAACTTACTATTATTATGTTTAGTGATTGATTATGCTACGGTAGTGTGTAAGTTTGTACAGCACTGCCTGATAACATGTGATAATACCTTCAGTTTTCAGCCACGCGGAGCACTTATTGTGATTTGATTGTTATGGACCTGATATGGTTCAGGTTCTTCTGCTATCTCAACAATCTTAATTGTCTTTCAGAAGAGAATTGTCTTTCAAAAATGTTAGTGATGAGTTATGAGAAAAGCTAATCTTCTTCTGCTGGATCAATCAATACAAAAATTTAAACTTTAGTCAGTTTCAAGCACTTATTGACCATATGACCATTCCAGTCAATTTTTAATATATTTAAAAGCCAATGCAATTAACTTTCTTTAACATTGATGTTGGTGTCATGCAATTAGCACAAGGCCTATGGGAAATAGACTTAGTGGCAATTCCAATTTGAGAAAGCTTTAGTCCGTACACTACGTTCTTATTAGTGTCATTAATGAAAACTATGATTTGTACTTAGGAGAACTATCTTGAAGAAGAAAAAAATCATTTGTAAAGTTATTGCGTATTCATTTTATCTTGAGCATTACTCTTGAAAACTGATTATCAATACACCATTTCTAAAGGTCAACATTTGTCTTTTAGATATAATAATAATATAATATATATATATATATTGGATTTTTAGATTTTTCTGAATGCAAAGGACTGTGCTGAAATGAAATGAAACAATGAAAGCTGATTGACAGCTGAATTTCTAAAGTTTCCATGTTCCTTTACCTTTCCAGCAAAGATTTCTTTTGACTCTCTTCTTTGGAGCAGTTCTATGACTGTGCCGTTGATTTTTTGTAATAGTTTTTGAATTCTGTATGATGTTTTATCATTGGTCAAGTCTCTGCTCTATCTGCAAGTACTAATTTTAAACAAGTCCTATTTCACTTCATGGTCTTGAAGTCTGATTGCTTCTTTTAACAGTAAAATAGCATAATTGTATTTAACATACATTTCTTTGGTATTATTGTGCCTTATTCTAGTTCTGATTGTATGGTATACTTCAGCTAAATAAAACAAAACTATGGCTATTTATGGAGTTATTAAGTTTTCATTATAATTACTATGACATGCAATATAACATTTACCAGGTAAGGATGGTGTTTTAAGGCATAATTTGGGGTTTATAATACAGCTTTTGTGCAGAATTCCTTACTTAAAGAGTCTAGCATGGAACTGGACAGGTTACACCAAAATTTGTTGAGAACAGCTGGGGAGTTTTCATTCAGCTCTGCCTTCTCTTGATGATGACGATGATTATGTATGACATGAAGCTGACAGGAATTGACAGCGGGAGTTTGGCACAAGTCACTGTCCTGCACCAAGTGCGAAGGTTGACTGTATTTGTGGAAACAGTGAATGGTCTCTTAGCTTTGGGAGTTGCCCTTCATTTTCCTTTGATGTCCTACATGGCAAAAGAGTGATTCTTATTTGATCATTTCTTATTTTGCATCTCCTGTCCTTTAATATGTAGAAACATATTGGGGTTCACTACATTGCAGATGAAGCCTAATTAGTGCTATACCCTCCTTGCATGCTTGCCACTTACATTTGTTGGTTTTAACAAAATAGTATTTCATTCTGCATGAAAATCATTATGCTTGTTATTCCACACCTGTTTATGAAATCTGTTGTTAGGGCATTTTTATCCTGATTCTGTTGCATCAAATGTAATTGATTTTGTAAGGATTTCATTTTTAAATGCCTGAACTATTATTCATCCATCCATCCATCTTCCATAACTGCTTATTTAAGACCATAGTGTGACTGGAGGCTCTCTCAGGAAACTCAGGCCAAGAGGCAGGTGGCTCCTGGGAAGGACCACCACCCATTACAGGGGACACACTTGCACACTTCTGGGCAATATAGAGTCACAATTTCACGTAACCATAACAACGAACACAGAACATCTAACTCAAAATATACAGAGTTGTCTTGAGACTATACTGGCCACCAGGTCACCCCAAAGAAAAAAGGTCGCCCTTTAAAGGATATCTAAATCTTGTATTTTCATAAGATGTAGATGGTGCTGTAAATATATTCCACAGTGTTTTATTCTGATGTGCTGTTCACTTGAAGGTTGTCTTAGTCTTTCTGTAGCCTTGTTCCCGTGCCCTTGAGGAGTTCAGCAGCTGTTTTTTTTTTCCGCCTTGTCAGCTTGTGGCAGAGACTGCAAATGAGCCACGTCCCTGCGTGACTCAGACCCCTCAGCTGGCTGTTCGCGCAGACCCGCGAACACCGTGTTTTGTTTTTCGGTCTAGGTGCTCCTTCAGTGACAGCCAAGCCTTTAAAACGTTCTGGTTTCTTCCCTTCCACCTTCTTTTTCATCGATCGAATGTTTCTCATCTGGAAAAATTGGGGAAACCTGCTGAAAAGTGGGGTCGAGAGACGTTGGGAATGAGAAAGAGAATTGCAGGTATCCAGCTGGGACGGAGAAAAGCTTGGAGTGCTGGCTCTGTATCTATGGGGCCAGAATATTTAGTCTGAGGTGGCTTGCAGCTTTAGCCTGAAAAGTGTATGAAGACACTCTGTCTAGCCAATCCAGCTTGACCTTCAACTTCAGCTATGACTTGCAAACACTCCCTCCTCTGTTCCCCAAGTTGAAATCACTGCACTTTGAAAGCTGGGATGATACACTTGTGAATTTTCCTGGCCACGTCATACAGTAGCATAGGCTATAAAATCTAGAAGCTAAAGTAGGAAGGTGCAACAATCCTGAATTCTGACTCTTTCCTGGTTTCTCCATGTCTCTGAGGTTTTCGAAGGGAAATCCCAAGAATTGCCCCGTGTCCATGGCAACAAGTTGTTATGGGATACATAGCATTAAGGTTGTGCATCTGTTTGTGTGAGGTTTGTCCCCTGTGTGAATCTCTCCAGCGAGGAAGGCAAACAAAACAAGGAGACAAGCAGAGGGGGCACTGACCTGTTTGTTTGTTAGGGCGTGAGACTTTTTGAAGCTTGCACGAAGCGGTCAGGAAAACCAGTCAACAGGGGAACACAAAAACAGAGCCTTTCCAGTTTGAAATATGTATGAGTGTATTTAGCAGTTGCTTCTGTCGTGTTTTAGTGTTCAAGAGAGAGACCAACATTTTTAAAGGAAAGCAGGCAAATGGCAGGTTGAACATCTGACCTGATTCCCAGCCATCCCTCAAGGCCCTTGATTAAAAAGTGAAGAAAATCCTAATTACCTTGATATTTTTGTAACACAAAGAACATTAATTCTTTTTAGGGTTTTAAGGAAACTCAACTAAATGCAATATAGGATTGACTGTATCCAGATTTAGTCACTTAATTCAGTAACCATTAGTTTTATTTTATGGGCGTTTCTTTCAATCTGTATGTTTTTATGTTTTATAGATTTCTGTTATGCTTGTTTTCTTTATTTATAAGCACTTTTTTCTACAGTACAGGAACAGCTTGGTTTATTTTATAGTACAATGCTAGATTTATAGTATAATAAAAAGTATTGATTTCATGATTGAATTAGTCAATATTGAGTATTGATCTGATAAAATATAATTCTGATAAACTGCTAAAACTAATTCTGGTAAACTACTACTAATATGATAATAGTATAGTAACAAATGGCTGTCTAGTTGATTGGGAAATTGAGATCTTCATGCACCCCTCATGTAGGAAGAGCTCTTAATTTTGAATTAGGATAAAGCAGAGAATTAACATGCACACACATGCACATGGGAGCCGTCTACACCATCAGTGGCCACGTCCATCTACCCTGTCATCCTGAGATTTGTTAAGAAAAGTTTGTACCATATACTGTATCATGTACAACTATTTTTCTTTTTTTTTTACGTTTCTCTTTTTAAACACCTATTCTCCGCTCTGACCTGTTAATCACCCCACAAAAAATAGGCTTTTGTATTATATTTAGATTGTTAACTCTTTTCCCGTGATTATTTCCCCATGTGAAATTTGCCTACCGTTTAATGATGCTCTGGGGTCAGATTGACCCCAAACACACCTAGTTGATCAGAGATGAGTTCTGCAGTATTCCAGTGAAGTTCTCATTCCCATACATTAACAGGATTCTCAAGGATGTGAAGTGACCTTCTTCCACTCCCTAACTGTCAAATCCGACTTATTCTATTAGCAGCAGGCAGGTCTATTTCATCCAGCCTGTCCTTTTTTTGCAGATCAGGAATGTTCCCTCTGCTGCTGCTCTGTGCCATCTGTTCCCTGACGTCCCCTTCTGTCCCCGACCAAGAATCTGGTGACTTGCATTTTTTGTATGAATCTATATACTGTGTGGAAGCATATCTTTGGGTCGCTGTGCATAAATAATCACAGCATAACAGTCGTGCAGAATACAGCAAAGTGTTGCAGATGATAGAGATCAGTTGGGTACATTTTAATATGCTCTATTTGAAATTTAGCCAAATCTTAATCATTTCTTTCTTTTTGTATCCTGTCAAATAGATAATTCCAGACTCCTGAAGGTGACCATCAACAAGAGTCAGCCTGTGCCAGCTGTCCTGGGGAGCGCCCTTACTCTGACCTGCTTAGTATCATTAGCAGAGACACCCACTGCCTTTGGCCGCCATGCCGTCCTCACCACGCCCTTGGTCAAGTGGAGCGTGCTGTCCTCTGGCCTGGAGACGGAGATCCTGACGGCTCGGGGGGGCAGGGTGAAGGTCAGCGAGGTCTACAAAGGTCGCGCCTCTTTGACAAATCACACTTCTTCCTCCACCGACCTTGCCCTGAGGCTGGAAGGCTTGCGTTACGATGACTCAGGCGTCTACCGCTGTGCAGCGCAGCAGGGTCTGGAGGACTCCTACGACCAACTGTCTGTCAAGGTCAAAGGTAAAAATGTGGATGAGGTTGTCTTGACTGCAAGGCAGCAGACTTACTCCATAACGACAATGTAAGTCACTGTGGAATGAGGGCCCACTAACGATGACCATTGCACATGTGGTGAATGTCAACATTAAGACAGGATTCATTATCTGAATCCAGAAGGCCAAGAAAGGAACCCTTTTGCAGACAAAAAAAAGATCATGCAACCTTAACAGTATTCAAAAAGTATGAGCCCATATATACCTCAGTGACTTATTAGGATAAGCATTCTCTCTTAATTGGCAGATGCCAGTCTGCCTTTGATATAATCTCTATTTTAATGACCAGAACCGGGCTGCCACCAGGTCCATTCAGCTGAAGCCATTTAGAGAATGTTGCCAGTGATTCATATAGCCAGCTTTGCAAACTTACATGCAAATTCGTCTCGTGTGTCTTGTACCAGGTGTGGTTTTTCATTACCGGCGTGCTTCCAGCCGCCACGCCTTCTCGTTTCGGGCGGCCCAGGTGGCGTGTGAGGATGTTGGGGCCCGAATGGCCACCCCAGCCCAGTTCCTAGCAGGCTCTCCCAGCAGCCCTGAGCCCTGTACTGCAGGCTGGCTCTCCGATCAGTCTGTCCGGTGAGTGCCAGAAAGTGGACACAAGCAACCTATTTTACTCCTTTGCTGTGTTACCGACGTAACAAACTAGGCCAACTGTTTTTCCCGGGGTATTGTATTGTGTATATTAAGTACAGGAATGAACACAACAGAATCCATCCATCTTCTACTGTAACTGCTTACCCTGGTCAGGGTCACAGGGAAGCCTGAAGCCTCTTATTGGACACATGGCTGGGGTCCACCCTGAGTAGGATGCCAGTACATTGCTGGGCACATATACAAATACATCACAGGCAACTGAGAGATGCCAAATAACCTGTTTGTCTTTGGACCGCAAGAGGAAGCCCCTCACATCACAGGAAGAACATGGGGGAACCTCCACACAGAGCGGAGAGGCGAGATTCCCCACTTTGGTGATGCAGCAGTGTTGCTGTATCTTCTGAGTTATGGTGCCACCCCAACATGAAAACTGCAGTAAAGATATCCTGTTCTTCCTCTGACTCCTTTTTGGTGCTATTTTTTGTAAAATATTACACATTAAAATCATATGTGGCGGCGTGGGCAGTGTGTGGCTCAGCAGCACCTCTGATCGGAAGGTTATTGGTTCAAATCCCAGAGTCGGCAAAGTGATCTCACTGTTGGGCTCATGAGCAAGGCCCCTCACCCTAAACTTCCACGGAGACTCAAATTTATGTGGCTTTGGGCAAAATTGTCTCCGGAAGACATAATTGTAAGTGCCAGCTAGTAGTATAGTACACATAGAAGGATGTTCATTTTCTTTGTATTTTGTGTTTTTAAAGTAACAGGACTTTTAGGTTCTGTGTTCTGTGTATGCAGCAAACCTCTAAATCTGACACAATTACATTTCGCTCCCAGTAAGCTCTATCACACACCTATCACTTCTGTGAGAGAATCCTGACTGTGTTCCTTCTGTAGATACTCCACCCAGTCCCCCGAAGAGGGTTGTTTAGGAGACGAGGATCAAGGAATGTGGAATTACACAGTGAGGGATCCCTCTCAGCTTTGGGATGTGTTCTGCTATGTGGAGGACATCGCTGGTACGGGGATTATGTGGCCTCTATCGCTATGTTCATACAACCACATCATCACAAGAACCCTCATCCATTTATTGACTGGATTTAAACATCCACAATATAACATGTAACTTATTAGAATATCTCATTATAAAACTTGGTGATTCATCCTTTAGAAGCAGTTAGACATTTACATATTTAAAATCCGTGGGAATGACAATGATGGCTTTGTTTTAATGTGCTGTTGAATAATGCTGAACTGCAGTCCGTGCAACAGGTTGGAAATGACTAGTTACCCATAAATGAAATGTAATTGTTAGCATGGCTCTTACAAGCTGATACATAAAACAAACCTTAGCAAGCTAACCTAACAAGTACTTAATTCCTAAATATAAGTCCCTAACTTAATTATAGTTCACATGCTCTTCTATACTGGCTGTATTTGATCTGCTTGTATGAAACCTACAGTGTTTAGAGTTATGTTTTTATTATTATTAAAACTCAGCCTTATTTAACAGATTTTCCTTGATTTCTTTTGCTGTATTACAAGTAGGTGCCTTAGGCACAATGGCTCCATAACAGGGGGGCAAATTTGGATCTCCCCCTTTCCCCCTGAATGACAGGAAAATAACTGGATTGGTCTGGGTTGGGGGCCGAATATGATCTCCATGAGCACTCCTGCTTACACAATCAGTATATAACCTAACATGAACATTTTACTTTATCTGTGACAGGCTCTACTGTAAATCTATTGTGTTATGTCATGCTGTCAATGTTCTTCTGCAGGAAAAGTACTCTATAGCTGTACTCCTGAGCAGTTTACCTTGAAAGAGGCAAAAGAATACTGTCGAGCCGGCGGGTCAGAACTGGCTACCGTGGCTCAGGTGTACGCGGCCTGGAACGGCGGTCTCCACCACTGCAGTCCCGGCTGGCTTGCAGACGGCAGCGTGCGGTACCCAGTAGTGGACTCAAGGGAAAGCTGTGGAGGCTCCGCACCTGGAGTCAAGACTGTTTACCGTTTTAGAAACCAGACAGGCTTCCCAGAGCCACACACCCTCCACGGTGTCTACTGTTTCCAAGGTAGTTTAATAGTGTAGTGGCTATAAGGTATGTCTAAGTAGTAACGGTGAATTAACTTAATGATTTTATTAATGTGAATGATGTTTTCCCCTCGACAGGCCTAAGGAGTTCCCCAATTGATAATCCTAGGGAGTGCATGGAGACCAAGCCAGGGAAGAGGAATCAAGGGACAATGGCAATGAAGGATCCCCTGCAGGAGATCATCTCGGGTCAGGAGCCATTGGAGGTGAAGAATGGGCTAAATGGGGTCATCCGTGCTGGTGGACAGGTAGAAGACCAAGGAACAATGAAGAATTTGTACACTGTGCCTTCTCCGGTGGACACGTCTTCCCCAACTAACTCCCAGAACCTTGCTACCCCCGCAGCGGAGTCTGAAGTTGCCAAGGTTCTTATGAAAGGCGTCATTAACTCCAACAACTATGAGACCTTTCCTGAGACAAATCTGAAATCTGAAGTTCTTACACCTGTATTTGAAAGGCTTATCGGTAACTCAAAACATTATCGAAAAGTTTTGCTGGAATCTAGTGATCCCATACCCGTATCTGAAATCTCTGCTAACGCCAAACATAATCCACATATTCCTCAGACAAATCCTGAACATGGTGATATTAAACCCCCTAATGAAATGACTGGGGGTAGGTCAAGACATTATCAGGATATGCCTGAGACAAATCTGGAGCCTGGCGATCTTGCACTTCTATCTGAAATGACCGCTGGTGACACCACACATTATCAGCTTGTCCCTCAGACAAATCTAGAATACAGTAATATTAAACCCTCTAATCAAATGACTGGGGGTAGGTCAAAACATTATCAGGATATGCCTGAGACAAATCTGGAATCGGGCGATCTTGCACTTCTATCTGAAATGACAGCTGGTGACTCCAGATATTATCAGCCTGTGCCAGAGAAAAATCTAGAATTTGTTAATATGACAGTCGCACCTAATTTTACGGAAGCTATAATTACGCAGGAAGAGCAAGAAACAAAAGCTGGCAGCCCAAAGCCATTTCATGGCATCTCTAAGGATGGTATGGAATATGAAGAGGCAATGTTGGGAGAATTCAATACAATCCCTGGAACTGCCAAATCTTATGAAGACATGAACATAAATTCTGGGCTACACATGCATGATTTGATGTCTACCACAGTGGAGGCTCCACCAGAGGTCGCTACAGAGCAATTTGCCAGCTTCTTACCTACAGAATCGACTGTGACTTGGGATACGGCTAAGGCTGTACATGGAGAGGACAACATCTCAGCCTCAGTGGAATTTAGGAACATAGGCAATTTGGCAACTAAAAAGACACACTGCAATGTCACTCTGGACTATGTCCAGACATCTAAATCTGGTGGGTCCTCTGTATCTTAACTATGCTGTTAATATTAATGTAAAAATGTACTGTATAATGCTAACATGAAAAACATAGTAATTCCTTTCTGTTAGGCTCAGACTCCGGAACCCCCACACTTTTAACACTTTTGTTCAAATTCACATTTTCCTACTAGATGGATCTATGGATCATTCTACTTGTATAGATTATAGACTTTGTAATGAAGTTCCATTTCAAAGATATTATTTAAAAATGAATCAACATTTGAAATTTTTCCTACGAAGACTTCTTGCAATTTATATCTTCTTTATATCCTGGAAAGCTATTTACTAGTTTGTCAATGAATCAAGAATAATATTGGGAACGCTATTTACCTTTCTTTTTCGTTGGCTTAGTGTGGTCTTTTTTCTGATACGTGCTGTTATCTGTATGGACGGTCTGACTACATTCAGCTAACTGTACATCTCCATCAGGGACTGACTCTGCACAGGAAGATTCTGGGGCTGTGTTGCCAGTTTCCCCTTCTCCAGTGGAGCAGGCTAGTCTGGAGGCTGTGGATGGATCTGAGGAAAAACCCACTGGGTCAGGTGATTCTGATGAGACGTCGTTTGGCAGCTTTGATCCAGTCAAATCTTCCCACCAAAGTGGATCTACTGATATTTTCGCAGGTAAAATTATTAACGCATAGAATTAAGCAATGTGTTCTGCCTCTTTGTTTAATGACATCTTTGTGGATCTGAGTAGTTTTGCGTTAGAGGCACATCTTACATTTAAAGAACGTTATTTGTGGAAAACTGGAGACTCATAGGGTTGGGATTTTGTCTATTGGATAGTTATTGGATAGTTCTCTCTATCTAGTTTTTATTAACAGGCATGCATTTAGCGGTAAAGGAGCTTGAATAAATGCATATGATGTAATTTTCATTATCACCTCGACAATAATGTCACACCTGGTGTAAGGAAAGAACAATTCTGTATTAATAAGCACATAATTTACTGTTGGCAGGTGCAGAATCCAGACAGAAACCGCTTGGCGTTATGTGGCCAGACTCATCTGCTCCGACAGACGCCGTGGAGACATCGGGACATGCAGAAATAGAGTGGTCCACTGGCTCAGCTGACCTTGGAGGTATCTCAGGCTTTGGGTCAGTTCCTGTTGAAGTTATAGAGTTTCTCAAACACATCCTTGGTGTCTGGGTCCAGTGTATTGCCTGGGGCCCCACAAAGATGTCCAACCTGGTGACATCAACAATCAGTTTGCTGACCATACCTCTCCCGTTTACCTTGGTTGGACCAACTTTTCCCTTTCAGGCAGTAGAGGTGGAAGCTAGTGGGCCCTGCAGCCACATACCAGAAGTTAGCAATGGGTTGGGTCACTCTGAACCACAGCAGGGGTTGAAGCTGATTTGAAAGCCTCTGCAGTATCCCGCCCTAACGAGAGCACCTCCAGTCCGCATGAAGTGTTTCTAAGAAGTGAATCCTTCATCAACCCTGGGGAATCTCTGCAAGCTTCTAGAAAGCCTGGGCAACTAATGGACTTTGGGTCTTTTCCAGAAGATCCTGATGAAGCATATTCCAGCTCCGCGGAGGGATCGTTTATGATTAAATCACATCAGAACCCAAACCCCAACTGCAGCTGTTGTCGCTGCTGGATACACTGTGGAATTCTTTCCAACCACTAGTGTCGGTAGCCAGCCAGCTTCCCATGACCAAAAAGAAAAGTACACAACCACATCGCCTACATCCATTCTGGCCATTACGCTTCCTCCCGACTGCCACTTTCAGCTGGGGCACTCAGCCCTCAGTCTCACTGGACTCACATGCAGATATGGAACGCAGCTGGGAAAATCCTGATTCCTCGCTGAAGTCCGAATGTTCCTCCACTACCCGCACAAACCTTTCTCCTGCTAGCACAACACCTATGCCAGGATGGTTGTCTATATCCCAGAGCCCCAGTCTCACTTGGTTGCCATTAGAATCAGTTTCTACAGAGGAGAACTATAACCTGCCTACCCCATTCACTCCATTAGCTCTGGTAAAAAACAGCGGTATTTCTAGTATTGTTCGTCCCATTGGCATATAACTGACCCTCTAGCTGACCTCAGTGCAGCAGTCTGCAAATCTTAACCAATCCCCTCTCACTAATAATATTAGAGTAACCTCAGCTATTTCTAAACTTATCTTGCAGTCTTCATCTGTGCTTACAGTGCTTTGCATTGCTTTGATGTTGCATAGCACACAGTTGCATGGACTTTTTTTAACAGAAGTGGGCACTGTTTCACCATTTACAGCACTAGATATCTTAGAGAGCCTCATTGCATCTTAAAAATTATGTTCAATTTGTTCACTGGGAATGAATAATAACTACCCTAATAAGCAAATGTAATGGCTAGAGAGAGAGAGAGAGCAGTGGATACTCCCAAACAGTTTGTTAGGTCATGTAGAAGAACTTTAGCCAATTTTGTAAAATGCTCAATGAGATTCAAAGCTGCAGCCTTTGAGGTGTGAGGGCACGGTGCCACCTACAAATTATAGCAATTTGCGTTAATTTTCTTGCTCAGTGGTACAAATAATCATGCATTGATTGCACCATTTGGAAGACATTTCCAGTCATCGGATTCCAGTAATCTCTCAACATGCCTTGATTGTTTCAGACGGCTGCTTCAGGAATCCTTGTGCCAATGGAGGAACGTGCGTAGAGGAGGGGGCCTTTGCAAGGTGCCTCTGCCTGCCCAACTATGGAGGGCACCTCTGTCAGACTGGTGAGGGGCCAGCTTTTTATTCCATCACTACTCACGGTGCCCTCTTCAGAAATTATACAGGACCCTGTTGCTGATATACGGTAGACACGTATCTGAGGTAAATGAAATGTGTGACGCTGTCGGACTTTCAGGGTGGAGTGGTAAAGCCAAAAGTGGTCAGTACCATTATGACTGTTAGCCTTCTTGTTCTGGTCAAACACTTGAACGCGTCTTCTGGACATTTGTAATGCAAATACAAAGGAGGCCCCTTCCAAAATGGTGTCAGGAGAACATATATGGTACGTATATGAAACTCACAATATTTATTGATTCGGTTGCAGACAACCCACCATCAGAGAAGTTCCAGGAGTCTCTGACAAATTGACAGACGCTCCCTGATTCCTGCAAATGATGCTCAGTGTCACAGGAAATCTTGCCGGGGGGTAAAATTAGCTAGCAAGAAGTTTCACTGCCGCAGCCCCAGCCAAAACAAGCCTAGGGCAGTGTCGAATTTTTAATACCTTCAAACTGTCCAGACATTTGACTGCAGTATATGGTATTTTAACAGCATTTTAAAAATTTGCTTAGCAGGGGGCAGGGCTTACACAAGTATTTCTTCCGCTATGGGCCCACGTCCAACCTCGCCTTCACCTCGCGGGCCTGTCAATCAAGCCTGTCGTTCAAGAAGCACTTTTGCATGTTCTGTAGGTAACAGTAAGCCGTAATATGCACAAATCCAGTGCTGCAAAGTGCTTCTTGCCCTGACGACACGATTGACAGACAGAAATAGCCTTGCAGATAGTAAGGTTATCAGGTGTGATATTGCAGTACGTGAATGGCACCGCAGTGGTGCTGTTAGCTAATAACTTGCGTCCATGAAGTCGGAAACCCATCGGAAGCATGCTGAATAGTTGTTTGAGCAGGCATAATAATATCTGGTCTTTAAGTTTTAAGTCTTGTTAACGTCACGGAGGCTATATTGTAATGTATGGCAGACTGAGGCATCGGGGCAGCGGCAAGAAATGGGAACGCTTGTATAAAAAGGGAAAAAAACACCCTTTTATTACGCCCTTAAAACGACACCAGGCAGCCACACAGTCGCCAGACAGTGAGGCGCACACGCTGTACAATGTCTAACGACACGCAAGGACTGCACAGGGTACATGCATGACAGGCAAGGGCACACACAACAATCAGGAGCACAAGGAGGCATTTACAGCAACACAAACAAGGGGCTGTTTACACATTTGCCCAACATGCACCGCACTGTCACTGGGCTCCGCTATGATAGACAGTGGGAACATTAATGTCACGACTGAAGCTCTCGCTCTGTTTACATCTAGAAAGGAATACTATTGGCTCTTACTATTAAATCTTTAACAAAATCCTAATTTTAATGCACAATAAAAGTACACACATATAAACAGTTTTGTGTCATCCAATATCTTGCTTTGAAAATATCGATATACTGCAAAAATTCGATATAGGCTACCGCCCAATACGTTTTTCTATGCTTTGCAAATAAATTATGCAGTCCTCCTTGGTCCTCTCTGAGATCTGGCACATGGCAGGGGAAGTGAAGTATATCCATCCATTTTCTGAGACCGCTTGTCCTGTTCAGGGTCACGGGAGTCCGGAGCCTATCCGAGAGGCTATGGGCACAAGGCATTGAACACCCAGGATGGGGGGGCAACCCATGGCACGGCACGCTCACACACCATTCACTCACACACACCTACAGTATGGGCAATCTGGTAACTCGAATTAACCTCAGCATGTTT
>JAODKL010000135.1:14773950-14784404 GCA_026780765.1 Petrocephalus schoutedeni
GATATATATACATGTAGATAGATAGATAGATAGATAGATAGATAGATAGATAGTTATTAGTGCATTTTTAATTTGAGGGGGATTTAAGTCAGCATAGTAGCACTCATTTGTCCTGTTTAATTTCCCAAAGAGACACACCTACTTTTGCAAAGCACCCAACATGACTAATGGACCAGCGTGATGGCTCAGTGGGGTTGTGTCTTCCTACCTTCATTGCCATGGGCTTGATTCCTGGTCCTTCCCTTTGCTTGTGAAATTTGCGTGTTTGCTAGCTGCAATTGTGTGCAGACTTCACTAGTCCCAAGTAAGGGGTTTACCCTACCTTGTGCCCTATGGTTGCTAAAATACACCCTAGGCATGCTACAGTACAACTCTGCACTGGATTTGTGGGTGTTAATGATTGTATACTCTAGGACTCGTTGTGAGTTTGTTTGCAGTGATATTAAAACTGTGGCAATTTGAACACCCCCCCCCCTTACTGGAATGATGCCAGTTGTTACATAAATTTACATATTTTTAAAATGTATACGATTATATAAAATATTCATTGACTTATGTTCAATACCGCATATCCTGTACAGGGTCAGAGGGGGTCCGGAGTTCTTATATAGCCAGGGGCGTAATTTCCGGGGGGGTTAGGGGGGTCGTGACCCCCCCAATAATCAGATCCAGCTAATACAACCCCCCCAATAATCATGTCTCCCCCTAAATGGGTGAGGACCTCAACCCCCCCAATGTTCAAACCAAAGTTACGCCCTTGTATATAGCCCAGTTCACAGCAGAGTCGCCCCTAGGCGTGCCCCAGCGTATTCCGGAAAAACAGGCGCAAGGCAGCGAATACCTGAGGACGGGGTCGCCATCCCATCATAGGGCACAAACTATATAACATTATGCTACTGGGTAGGGCTGGCTGGTATATCGAGATTTTAAAACAGAGCGGGATGTGGATTGAGGAGGTATCGTTTATATCGCGTTAATTTAAGTTTCAAAGTTTTTAAATGAGCTCCGTTTCAGTCTTACTGAGTCTTCCTCTCCTCTTCCTCGCCTCTTCCTCTCCTCCCTCACGGTCGGCTACAGGCTCCTCTGGTCCGTTGGCGGCCCCGCCCCCACGCGCGTGCCCTGCTCTGCTGGCGGCCCCGCCCCCACGCGCGTGCCCTGCTCTGCTGGCGGCCCCGCCCCCACGCGCGTGCTATGCGCTGCCTGCGGCCACGCCCCCACGCGCGTGCACGCGTGCTGTGACAAGCTTCCCTGCACCGCCCAAGCAGGCTATGGAATTAGAATAAACTTAAATACGTCGGGCAAAACGATAGTTATATGAACTGCACACGGACACTTATGATGTGAAAAAATAACACTTTTAACGGTTCGCTATTATTAACTGGTTGGATGGATTGTGGTCGGCGTGTCGCCGAACTTGTGTATGAAAAGAAGAGGTGTAATTAGTTATTGGTCACGAACCGTGATGTTGTTTTTAAACTGCCAGTGCAAGTATTGCAAGTTATCATATGAAATCAATTTTAACTTAGTAAACAGCGGATGCTAGGGAAGTACTGTATTTACCAAAACCTTTAGGCTAGGATGAAATGCTTAGATAAGCCCACCTCAGCATGAGCTACTTTGCAAGATAGGTTGTCTTTATAAGCTTTGGTTGTTTGCACAGTTGTATGCAGTACTTTGTTAAGGAAAACATAAATGCACTTCTTATAGGTTACAGTTTATTAAATTGTTTGTTAAAACAATGGAGAGCATGTAAGTGACAGGTCATTATTTGCCTATTTCCTTTTATTTTATAACATTTTTATTGTGTTGTATGCTACATTTTCCTATAATTGCTAATCGTTTCCAAAACACTTAGGCCTACCAGTTTTTGTTTACATTTAAGTGTTTTTGTTACATTTGCATCATGTTCTTGACCTGTAGCCTAATTGCAATGTTATTGAAAACAAATTCAGATACTGTAGGCCTGTTAGTTAATTATAAATTAATTTGTCTCAGACATCAACCTTTATCTTGCTAAAGTGCTTTTGTGATATCTTGTATTGCTTTGACTTATGACTGATTTTTTTTCCTCACTTCATAAAAATATGTAGATATATATTGTATATCGCCATTCAGCCAAAATCTATCGAGATATGATTTTTTTTTTGTCCATATTGTCTTGCCCTACTACTGGGAAACCACCCACCCATTTATAATCTGCAACATGGTTAGTAGCTGAATTTCTTATGAATTCTTAAACTGCTGTACTGTAAGTTTTATTATGCCATAATTTGAGAATATAAATCTTTTTCTACTAAAAGGGGAATGTGATATATAAATTAGAAAAAAAATACAGTACATTCTTAATGAAGAATAGTGAACATTTTGAACATTCAAACTCCATAGTCTACCTTAAAAAAAGTTAAAGCAGGTGGAGGAGGGGCTAACATCCTCTGTCGATCCCTATTGGTCAAATAAGACTGGAGGTGTCAACTACCGGAGAAATGTTTGACATTCATTAAAATCCACGTTGTGCAGTTTCCCCTGTCACACTCGGTCGAGCTGCGAGACTGTTCTGGTCCCGGCATTAAAGGTGGCAGGGAAGAGGCATGGCTCACCACCAGACCAACATGCGGCTGAGGCTCTCCATCACCTGCATCCTCCTGGAGGCCATCCTCATCATCCTGTTTGCTGTGCTGGTCAAGTACGATAAAGAGACGGATGCGCTGAAGTGGCACAAAGAGCTGCACAAAAACAGGACCCAGAACTACGAAAATGACTTCTACTTCCGTTATCCAAGTGAGTAAGTTAGGGTCCCTGCTGGGACTTAGGGGAGCGGCTCCTAATCCTGGCCCCAGGAGGTACCGGGTGTGAGTTACCTACCAAAACTTGTCAGTGAACTAAGGAACTAATAATGTGTGTGTAAATGAAAACCGAATACTTTTTAAAATATTGACGGATTAATAAGAATAATCAAGTACCAATTTGAAGCCTAAATATCACCCAATTAATTCAGTTACTACAATTATGCACGATGGGGTGGGGGGGGGGTGATAAGTGGTGGGTCAGAGGTGACTGTGAGGTGATTTGTGGTTTGAAAGTGTGAAATGTCGAAAATCATTTGGGCTGCACCTCTTCAAATGACCTATAAATGTTGTGAAGACAACGTGAAACAATTGCAACAAGACAGGGTTTAAGGTCTTTGGTTTCAAAATGTGATATTAGTATAATTGTAATAGGTATATTTGCATATCATTTATTTTAACCGTTCTTGTTTAGTGTCCTTGCCCTGTTGCATAAGATTACTGTGGAAGCCAGTGTGCTCCACCTACATTTAATCTTCTCAGTCTGCTGATTCGGACAGTGCTTCAACCAGCCGAACTGCTAAGATTCCAATGCTGTGTCATCTTGGGGTGGTACTGCTATAAGCTGGTCAATTTTTGCAACTCGGATTCTGAAACACGCCCCATAGCTACAGTATAGTATCTAAATAGCTATGCTCCAGTTCCTCAGCTTGTGACGTCTTGTCTATTGTCTATCGCATATTTTTATGGAAAGCACTGAACGTTATGAAGTCTGCCAACAACAATACCGCGGCACAACACAGCCTTTTTGGTGAAATAATTATCTGGTAGAATATGCCTTTATAGCTGTAATACGTGGCTCTGCCAGTTCTTCAATCCTGATCCAGTGATGAGCAAATTCCTCAGTGCTACCACATTAGACATTAAATCCTTTTGCTCACTTTACTTTCATAACTTTATCTTTTAAACTTTGGACTCCTAGTCATTTAAGCAATGGTTTCACTGGTCCCTTCAATTAAATGTGCAGTCTCAGTGCATGCAATGCCTGCTAACTGATGTGACTGGTCCAGTTTTTGTCTGTCATCTAATTCATTGACAAATTACACCAGTTACAGAGTAATAAGGCAGAATCATGTGCAGGGATCGTGTCGCGTTTTAGTCCATTTTATTATAACTCGATGTGTTTCAACGCCCCCAATCAGTTTATACAGTAAAAAATGCATTTATTATATTACTGGATTTTTCATCTGGGCACAGTGTAATTCCACCTTAACTACCATTCCACATTCACAGTGGGCAGGGCAAACGAGACGAACAGTGGGTGTGTCTGCAATGCAGTCTGTCGAAAGAGCACCTGTGCCTTGCTGTTTCTTCACTGCTGGAATACATGCTGGTGCGGAGAGAGATTTCTATGTGGGCTTTCTGCAGGTTTTCTGGGTGGATGAGGGTTCTGAATGTGCAACCATGCGAGTTCCCTGGGAGACTCACAAAGGCTTTCGTGGGTGCCCGTTGTTACGGTCCATGGATGAGAAGAGGGGCAATGGGGGAAGCAAGTGGGGAACAGTTTAGATTACACTGATACACAGAGGAATGTTATGCTGGCCAGTCCTAAGAAAACACACGCTAGTAGGATAGTGTATTCCTCAAGAAACCCCCATACCATGCAATGGTTTTCATTAATGCAAGACATTATCAAGCCTTAGCTTTGCTAGCATCCAGTAAGTACATCATTGTACTGTTTGGGCATGTCATCTAGAGTTCATAAATGTGGGTTCAAAAACTAAACTATCTGGGACAGCACAGTTGAAGCGTGTCAAGCACCATCAATGCCTACTGTGCCAATGGCTGGTTGCCAAGCAACAACACTGGCAAAAATAGTTTATTATCATGGGGCCATAAACGCACCTAATTGGAGAATGAAAATTAACAGATTGAGAAAGCGAATGAAAAGGAAGTTTGTTTTGTATTTTGGTGGGCCACAGACCAATTCTGAGTAGAGTTGCCATCCATTTGGTTCCTTATATGGGTATATTGCAATATGGGTTGTAATTTGTCTCGTATTCGGACCATGCCATCTATCCCCATTCCACCCCTCCCCCACTCAGGAAATTATATCATCAGGGACTGGGGGAGGGGGGGGATCCCTAATTTCTTCAGACTGACAAAGGCAGCCCGACCTCTCTCTACATTAGCCGACAAAATCACTCGTCCTCCACTGCAAGAACAATGGAATGCGATCATCTCTGATAGGTCAAACCTTCACAACACCCATACGCACATACACACACACAACCTTGACCAGATAGGTGGTCAGAGCATGGATGGATAGATGTTGTATACAGCTGCATCTCAACAAATCAGAATATTGTGAAAAATTTCTATTTCTACTTAGGTCCTACACCTCAAACAATGTAAATAAAAGCATCTCAAAATATTAGGATATCTCATTTTGTGTCTGAGTGAATTACTAATCAAGCAGTATAAATACCATGTGTCTCTCGGTCTAGTTCAGTACCCGCAACTACAATCGTGGGAAAGACTGCTAAGTTGACAGTTGCACAGAAGACCGGCGTCAACACCCTCTACAAGGAGGCTAGGCCACAGAAGGTTATTGCTGAAAAGACTGGCTGTTTGCAGGGTGCTGTATCGAAGCATATTAATGGAAAATTGACTGGTAGGGAAAAATGTGGTGGGAAAAGTTGCAGAAGCAACAGGAACGACCGCAGTCTTGAGAGGATTGTCAAGAGAAGTTGATTCAAGAACTTGGGAGAGCTTCACAAGGACTGGACTGAAGCTGGTGTCAGTGCATCAAGAGCCACCACGCACAGACATCTTCCTGAAAGCTGCTATAACTGTCGCATTCCTAATATCAAGCCACTCCTGAACCAGAGACAATGTCAGAAGCATCTTACCAGGGCTAAGGAGGACATGAACTGGACTGTGGCTCAGTGGTCCAAAGTCCTCTTTTAAGATAATTAATACAATAATAAAGAAGATTTATTTTTAAGAAAATAAATTATGCATTTCATTTGGACGTCAAGGTCTTAGAGTCTGGAGGAGAGGTACAGAATCCAAGGTGTTTGAAGTCCAGTGTGAAGTTTCTGCAGTCTGTGATGATTTGGAGTGCCTTGTCATCTGCTGCTGTTGGTCCACTGTGTTTTATCAAGTCCAATGTCAATGCAGGACGTAGCATCTGCCCACAGTGCCAAGACTACTACCAAATAGTTTGCTGTGCTTGTTCTATGGGGTCTTGTCAAGAGGAAGATGAGACACAACCGACCCAAAAACACAGACGAGCTGCAGGCCACTATCAATGCACCCTGGGCTTTAGTAACACCTCAGTAGTGCTACAAGCCATTTGCCTCCATGCCACGCGGCATTGATGAAGTAATTCATGGGAAAGGAGCCCTAACCGTGTATTGATTGTATTAATTAATATACTTTTCTGAATTTGGACATTTCTGCATTGTAAATATATATATATTTTTATTTATCATAGGTAATATTCTAATAATTTGAGATGCTGGATTTCTGGATTACTCTACGTGTAATGAATTAAATTAATTAAATTCAAGTGACCTTTTTCACAATATTCAAATGTTTTGAGATGCACTTGTAAAGTTAATAGGAACATGAGTAGGGACTGAGGCCATTGCCATTTCAGGCATTACCAGTTGATATGTTAAGGTCTGTGCCACACAAATATAGATGTATAAAAGTCACATTTACATATGTGTGTGTGTGTGTATCTTTAGGCTTCCAGGATGTGCACGTGATGATATTCATCGGCTTTGGCTTCCTCATGACCTTCCTGCAACGCTATGGCTTCAGCAGCGTGGGCTTCAACTTCCTGATCGCCGCCTTCTCCCTCCAGTGGGCCACGCTCATGCAGGGCTTCTTCCACGGCATGCACGGAGGCACCATCCACGTTGGGGTAGAGAGGTGCGAACGCCGTCACGGCGCACAGGATGCTAGCCCCATTTCAACACATTTTAATAATGAAAAACTCAGTCAAATTTAAAGGCATCACAAGTAACTAATTAGGTACAGTACTGAGCAAACATTTTAGGCAGCCAAAGAGAATTATGTTTAAACCAGTTTGGGTGGTTAGTGTATATTTGTTCAGAGAAAACACATATTTGGACATTATGATTAGTCTGATGAGGCCTTCGACTGCCGACCCATCTACACTGCACCTGACCCCCACGGCCCCTCCTGCAGGAGAGTGGACCCATCTAACCCTTTCAGGTGATGCCTGGCCAGGCCCCATGGGTAGCAACCTGGCTACCAGGCACTCTGAGCCACTCTGGAGTTGCCTAAGGTGAGAGGGCAGGTGTGGGTTTCCTTATAGCCCTCGGTTTGGCAGTTTACCCCGGTGAACGAGAGGGTCGCCTTCCATCGACTTTGTGTTGAGGGTGTCCCTGCATATGTACCCAACACCGGTTAAGATTATATGGCCATCTCGGAGACCTTGGATGGAGTGCTGGAAGGCGTCCCCTCTGGGGACTCCGTTGTTCTGCTGGGAGATGTTATTACTCACGTAAGTAGCTTCAGTGAAACCTGGAAGGGTATGATTGGATGGAACGATCTGTACCTGGGCGGTACTCTGTCATCTGGATTTCTGTGCTACCCACAGCTTGTCCATAACGAACTCCATGTTCGAGGATAAGGGTGTTCAGCCTGTTAGAAACTGGATTAGAAATTTGAAGCATTGGTTCAGCATTGGCAGTAATGCAGGCACTGTAGTATTCTGTCGCGGTGAAGAAAGCTGAGTTGGAAGGCAAAGATTTTGATTTACCAGTCGATCTACATTCCTGTCCTCAGCCATGGTCACGAGCTTTCCTTGGCAGGTTGTCTGGGCACAGCGTTAGAGGTAGTGTGCGGAGCTTGGGCATTTGGGCGGAGCTCAAAGTACAGTTAGCTCCTCCCCCTCCATGTTGAAAGGAGTCACTTGATGTAGTTTAGGCATCCATGTAGGATGCTTCCTGTACGGCTCCCTGGGTAGGTGTTTCAGGCATGTCTGACTAAGAGGAGATCCCGGGGCGGACCCAGGACACGTATGCAGGTGACTTGAGGATAGGTTTCGAAATGACCAACCAAACACACTTCTATAGTAATACATAAAGTCATAGTTTTACACCGACACAATTTATCCACAATGACACATATCCGCAGATGTGCTCTTTAGCAGACTGGCGGTCATGTCACGTTCAGGTGACACTTTGAGTAAAGTTGACGTGCTATGTTCTTTTCTTTCCTATAGCATGATCAACGCAGACTTCTGCACCGGTTCGGTCTTGATCTCCTTCGGAGCGGTGCTAGGAAAGACCAGCCCAGTACAGCTGATGATAATGGCTTTGTGTGAAGTGACACTATTTGCCATTAATGAATTTATTATCCTATCTGTCTTGGAGGTGAGTCAATCTGCGAATTCAGACATTTCTTTTCTGTCGAGTGACAAGATCTTCTCAACGACTCCATGTCTCCTTCCCATCTGTTTCTTTCTTCCTTTCGTGTCTCTTTCTGGTAACTGATTCACACGTCCTAGAGCATTGGTAAGTGTTTAAATGGATAAAAATTAGTTAACTCATTGATCTCCTCACCAGGCGAAAGATGCTGGGGGGTCCATGACTATCCACACATTCGGCGCCTATTTTGGGCTGGTTATCGCCCGGGTGCTCTACCGCCCTAACTTGCACAAGAGCAAGCACAAGAATGGCTCAGTCTACCATTCAGATCTTTTTGCCATGATTGGTAAGTTGGATTCTTTTAATTAAAACTATTCACTGATACATATTTTGTGTATCTGTTTTAACCTCTGAATAGACGGCACTGTGTTCAATCAGTGTGTGATCACGCGCAGGTACAATCTTCCTCTGGATGTTCTGGCCCAGCTTTAATTCGGCCATCACTGCACACGGCGATGATCAGCACCGCACGGCCATGAACACCTACTACTCGTTGGCTTCCTGCACACTGGCCACCTTCGCCATGTCTGCACTGGTCAACAGTGAAGGCAAGCTGGATATGGTGAGGAGCAAAGGCATATGTGTCAAGAGTGAAAACAACACTGTCCATTATCAATGTCAGAATGTCAGTTCTGACTGGTAAATGTTGTCCTTTCTGGTGTTGTACATACCTGAGCCATTACAGGGAAATAGCCCCTCAAATGTAACATGATTCTGGAAAGTTACTCAATCAAGTCTTTATATTTATCAAAACTCTTTTTTACAAATTATGTTTATGATCAGTGTTGGGAACGTTATATAGGTTATATAGTATTAGTTGCCCTGTTAAAAATGTAGTAAGAAATGTAACTATTTTGATTACTTCCTCAAATGAATGTAACTTATTACATTATTTTTTGATTACTTTTTTCACAATGGGGCAGAGTGGTGGCTCTGAGGCTAAGGATTTGGGGGTTGGTGGCAGGATTGGCCCCTCCAGCCACTGGAAACAATTCACACTGTTCAGCTCAACATATGAGCTTTTTACCAAAAAAAAACATGCGTTCACCAACATTTTGATTAGTGGCTGTAACTATTTCTACCAATCACATATTTTTCTCAATAACTGTAACAGATTGCAATTACATTTATATTGTAATTTAATAACATAACACCATGACTTGTAACTAGTTATTCCCCAGCACTACATACTGTATGCTGTATTTCTTTTACAGTCATTATGATTAAGCAAGTAAATATTATCATCCAAAATTCATAACTGCTAATTTGTCCAAGGGCACTGTGAATGTTTGCCATTATTCCTTGCAACTCAGAAACAGTAGTGGTTATTGTTTACTATATACATTTTTTTACTTCCCAGTCCCTTGTCAGTAAAAGTATATATGTCAGTAACAGCATTTCCATAGGGTGAAATGAACATAAAAAAACATTATCTAAGTAATTGACACCATTACCATAAACACTCTAGTAGATGTTCACTCTGAAATGAACCGCCACCTCCTCTGCCAGGTTCATATACAGAATGCAGCACTGGCGGGAGGTGTGGCCGTGGGCACAGCTGGCGAGATGATGCTCACACCTTTCGGCTCTATGATTGTGGGCTTCCTGGCTGGGACCATTTCCACCCTGGGCTTCAAGTTTCTGACGGTAAACAGGCAGCCAGCACTTAAAAACATTGCTTCAGGAATCTGCAGACAAATATAGTCCTATGTCTTCAGGAGTTAAAGCTGCAACCTCACTCATCTTAATCAACAGTCTTAATAATTAACTTTCTTGACCTCTAGAATCAGCACATTCAGCATGACTGGGATTTTATGCTTCAGTTACAGCAGTTCTTCACTTTGTTAGGTCTGCTCTTAAGCTCCATCTATTTGTATCTTTGCACTTTTTGGCCAAAGCAAAGTGACTCCTACGGTCAGGAGACCTTCTATCATGCACTCAAGTGGCCGTTTCTTCTCTCCTGTCTTATTCAGCCCATCCTGGAGGAAAAGCTGAAGATTCAGGACACCTGCGGAGTTCACAATCTCCATGGCATGCCAGGCATCCTAGGAGCCATTGTGGGGGCGATCACTGCCTCTGTGGCATCTCCTGCGGTATATGGTGACGGGTAAGAGTGCAGGCTCGCCTGGCATCTCATTGGCTGATGCAATTGCGTTGACATGTAGCATTTCCCAGTGGGAATACAGGAGCTCAGAACACAGCA
>JAODKL010000135.1:14850889-14872384 GCA_026780765.1 Petrocephalus schoutedeni
GTGCCCGTAGCTTCCGGGATAGGCTCCGGACCCCCCGTGACCCTGAATGGATAAGCGGGTTGGAAAATGGATGGATGGATGCTAATTGAGGCCTTTAGAGTCTGAGATGAAGCTCTTGGGATTTCTGCAATGTCTCTGAGCTTTGCACGGTCTGACCTCGGGGTGACGTCCACTCTTGGGAAGATTGGCAGTTGTCTTGAATGTTTTACGCTTGTGAATAATCTTTCTCACTGTAGAATGATGGACCTCAAATAATTTGGAAATGGAACCCTTCCCAGATTGATGTGCAGCAACAGTTGCTTTTCTAAGCTCCTCGTTGGCGTTCTGTAAACACCTACCTGAATGCTCCAGATAATTCTCCAGATTAGCAAATTGCTAACACTTCTCCTTTTATAGAGGTGGTCACACTTGCTGGTGGTCAATTAATAAAGTGCATTTGATTAGCAGCACCTGGCTGCTACTTGCCCTCTTAATTCCTATGGAAGCATAAGGGTGTACTTAATTTCTCACACACTGCTTATGCATTTTGGCTGAGTTTTTGTTAAATAAATAATGACACAATGTAATATGTCACATGTTGTCATTCACCTGAGGCTGTATTTACCTAATTTTAACACCTGCTAAGGACCAGATGATTTTTCTGCTGTCCTGATACGTATTATGTACATTATGTATATATATATTATTACAGATTATGTCCTGATCCTTAACCTCGGAACTGTGCTTTATTTTTCAAATGACTGTACCTGTACTTGTATTCGTACAAATGACAAATTAAGCATCATTTCATTGCTCTCTTTTTGCAAAGATCTGACCCACTCAGTCACACCCAATAATTCCAATGTAGTCACACATCATATCTGTTATGTGCATTTGAGAGGTGGAGTTCCCAGTTTCCTCTTAGTCTGCGATAAATAGTTTCTCGCAGCTTTGCTTCCCAATGCACGGTGGCCATGCCAGCTCACGAGGGGGCTGGAGATTGGCACTGCAGCTTCCTCCCCTGTGTGGTGTCAGCCACCCACTCAGTGTCTCTCTCCAGATCACTGCCTTTGCAGAGCTCTAGCATGCACTATTTGCTCGATTCCACCTGCATTCCTCTAGGCACCCGGCCAGCAATAGACGTCGCTGAGGAAGGATGAGAGCCCTGGGAATCCAGGAGTGAGACGCAGAGAAAACCACTTGAAGGTTGACGAGCTAGTTTGCACTGTCTCAAATGTATTCCTATAGTGGCGGCCCACTGGCAGCCCCCATAGACGATCATTTAGGCAGAAATGGCAAATAGAATATATAACCATGCTACTGATTCACTCTGAGATACGGTTGTGGTACCAGGTCACCAGTGGCTTTAAAGCTTAAGCTACGTTTTAGACCTTTGATCAAGGCTAGTCAAGGGATGCTGCAACATCAGCTGGCTGTCTCCTGCTCAAAATGAATGAAAAAGGTGCAAACATTATTGAAAGGGGATTTGAGGATTTTTGCAGGGTTAAATGACTTTCATTTCATTTTAAAAATGTATACATGATTAATCAAGTGAAATATTTTGCCACAACATATTCTCACATGGTGCAAGCTTATTTTGATCTAACAATCATCCATCTGCCTTCACATTACAGGGTCATAGGAACGAGATACTGCAGCTTACCCCAGTCAAATGAATATATTAATATAAAATACGTACACTCTCACACACTATAGGCAGTCAAGAGAACCAATATTTGGACTTTGGGAAGAACTTGAAGTACCCCGCGGACACCCAGACTAACATGGGGAGAACAGGCAAACTCCACACAAATAGTAGGATTCCAACTCCCAGCCCTTTAAGGTGACAGTGATATCCACTTAACCACTGTGCTGCCCTAATGAATATGGGTTGATTTGTTTGTTTGTTTGTTTAACACTGATCAATAAAAAAGTGATTGTGAATGAGCCTGAGTTAGCTATATAGGCTAATTTTCGTCTGTTGTCCCTGGCAAGTTCTTATGGCAACCTACAATCAGAATAAAATAGCTTATTATATTTATTGAAGATCTCAGAATTATTCAAATCTATTCAAATCTTAAGACTAAATGGCAATCATGCTATAAATAATTTTTGTATCACACTATGTATTTTATTCACTTCTTTGAAGCTCTTCTACAAAGCTATGGACATGGCCCATGTGGTGTTCAAAGTAACATTCATAAATCTGAGGATGCTGGCAATAAATCTTTGACTGACTGCGTGACAGAAATACAGTGATTCGGATGATATTAGATTATTTCTGCATTGGAGTTGATCTAAGAATTAAGGCTGGCCCAGCATTTGTTACTGTCACTAGCTGCACTTTCAGTCTCTCTGTGGATTTGAAAAGACCAAAAGTCTAAAAGAATAATCCCTTTAAAAAAAACTTTTTTGGACTTCTTTTTATTTCCTATAAATGAATAAAACATCGCTCTGTCACTGAACGGGGTGACAGGCTGCCCATTTGTTTTCTGTAATTTTCCAGCATAAACCCTCAGGGCATAAACTCTGTACGTCAATAAGAAAATACGCCTTGGTCTTTTGTTTCTTACCAGCCAATTGTCCCGTTATTATGTTTTATCCATCACATTTATGTCCTCTTGCTCTTCTTTCTTCACTCGATATATTACTATGAAAGGATATCATCTGTCAGTATGAGAATCAGCAAACTAGCTGAATAACACAGACACCAAGATGACACTGCTGAGGAGGCCGGAGCCATCGGACTGCTGTTCAAACAGTGCCATTCCCATGCCTGTAAGTTTACTGTGTCAGCACAGTGAAACAGCAAAGTATCCCTTGTAGAAAAGTGAAACTATCAGCATGTAAGTATGAGAAGTGTTGTCTGAAACGATACAGATTTTAAATAGTTGGCTTATTTTCATTTATGAAAATCAATGTGAAAAGGGTTGTACTATTAAAAATGTGAGGTCTCACGCTATGTAATCTTAGTGTGGCATTGTAGCCTAATACCGTCAGGGTTGTTCAGTTCAATTCCAAGCTCGACCATGAATCATCTCACCGTGCTTTTACTTGGGTTTTTCTGCATACCCACATTTGCTTCTACATTCCGAAAACATGCAGCTGAATTGCTTGATGTGCCACAATTGCCTAAAATGTACATGTATGTGTGCCCTGCGATGGATTGGCAACCCTATCGAGACTGTCCCAGGCTACCTTACCCACGTTTCCAGGGATCCCGGCTTCCTTAGGCTTTCTCAGAAACACATTATATCGACTTGCATGTTTGTATATTTGTATTGCAGCTGTTATACAAGCCAATATTAGACAAGCCATTGGAGATAGCTGAAATATACATTTGAGATTTGTTTTTTGTACATATTCGATAATTTTGACATTTTATATGTTTAATCAATGTATTTATATATTTAATGTTCCTTTAGTTTACACACGCGTGGTAGTCGTTACACACTGAAAAAATAAATACATATATTTAATATTTGTTTCATTTAGTAAAAAGGATATTTTGTTTAGCTTGTCTGGTTTTTAGCCGTCCCAAAAACACCACTGAGTAAACTATATTCAGAGCAAACAACCAGGAAGTACTGTAAACAAAACGGGGTAACTTGCAGTCACCCTGGAAATGCACTCAGCTTTGAAGAAATGCTATGCAGAAAATCCTGTAAACGATCGAGATAATGATGTAATTCCTCTTTTACGATTACAGCCCCCCTCTGAAGACTCGACATGGATTTGTGGCGGTCTTTGGCATATACTCTTTCAAATAATTAGAAATGCAGTAGCCCACTTTGAACATAGTGCTAGCACACACAAATAACATAAGCCTATATTTTTCAGTTTTCTCCACAACAATGGAGATATGTATAACTATCAAAACACTCATATAAATGTTTAATCCGTACCGACTAATTTGTGTGATTTGATCATTATATCCTTCTGGTTTATCTGTAAAAAAAAACGCTAAGAAATAAACATGTTGCGACATTTTAAGTGACGTATATGATTTCCTCTTTGAGACGGATTTGGACCTTCACAGAACAGGGTAATTAAGAATGTATTCCAAAGAAAGGCTCCGGATGGATTAGTTTCATGCGTTATGTAGCCAATTTGTTCTTACGTAATGAACAGAACTCATTTTTATCGTTAACAAAAACCGGGACATAAATACATAACCGCTTCAAAACCGTTTCACGTAATAAACGTTTTTTAATTGCTGTACAACATACGTTGGTCATCATGTGTAACGCATGTTCAGAGCGAGCATCACTTTGCGTTTACCCTTCTGCCACTTTAAAATACCCACGTTGACCGATAGTTCCAAACACTCTGACGCAGTTGTGACGTACATGCTGCAGTACGGGGAATTCGGAACGAAATAAGTGTATAAAATATATTTTATCAAAAATATGCTATTTACATTCTTTGCAAATAGACCCCGCGTTTTTACCTGGGGTGGGAAATAATAACGGGAAAACTTACACGTCTTTATCCTGATTGATTTTTACTGTACTCGATGCACCTTTACTTCCTTTCTCATGGTAATCATATGTGCCTCCGCGGCCAGATTACAAAGTAGTGCCCACTGATTCATTTGTTTTTGGGCAGTGAGCTGAATATTCAAGCTGAAGAAACGCTGTTTGCAAACAGTTCAGTGTTTATTTTATGTTGGCGTAACATTAAAATTGTATGCTGTCAACATTGATATTTTTGACAGCACTCGACGAGATTGCACAGTTTGGCATTCCCAGTGTTTATACTGAAGAAATAGCAACAAGGCTTAAGAAAATGGTGTGTGGTGTCTCGCACCCTTGTAATATTGCTTGTTATTAATATTATGTATAATTTATATTAAACATCTTGTTAAATATTTAACAAGTGATTATGTTGTTTAAAAGACAGTAATGAGAATTATTTGCCCAAAGAATGCCACGAAATTACCGCCGAAGAATAATATATTTATGCATTCCCATTTTATCTGCAGAACGACCGTCTGCATTAAGTGGCAAACTAACAAATCCATTATTTCATTAGATATTTATGCAAAGAATAACAAATGAATACAATTGTGTCTTAAGAACATGGTTTTATTTTTTAATTAGTTGTAATGATGTTACTTAAGTTTATAACCCTAATTCGTCTGTTGCTGTTATGAAAGCATTAGATAACTTAAAAGCTTTATACCCATACTTTAAATATACTGTATAATTTTCAAACTGCGATAATTTGTCTATTAATTCACCACTTAACACTACAAACGTGTCTAATGAAGTGAGCACTGTTACATCGCACGTTCATGTTTGTAGTTAAACATCAAAATGAATATTAACATTTTAATACAAAAATAACCATTTAATCCTCCCTTATAGCTATAAAAACTGCATCTGTCGTCGGAATGAAGTTTCAGGTGACAAACCACCCAAGATCCCAGTGCAGATTTTAAAGACAAAAAGGGATAAATCACAAGGTGGCATATTTAGCAGGTCATCTGACGTACAGCGTTTGCATGCTACTTACTCGTGATTCTATGTCACAACCACGTGCCTGAACGGTAAACAAATTATTTTCCCGTGTGAAACGGATATTAAATGGCGATCATGAAGACACCGACGGCAACAAAACTATACCTTTAATTGAAACCTTTCAAAACGTAATTGACAAGGCGGAGGGATACGTACACTCCATCCAAACATGATCCCCCCCCTCGGTCCCGCCTTCTTACAGCATGTCAACAAACCTCTGCCTTTTGATTGGCCCAATTTCCTCGACACCTCGTTTCCTATTGGCTTCTTAAAATGTCAATTACCGAGTAGTTCCAAGCAGGGTAGTGAGCACCACTTCTACATTGTATCATTTGACTGAACTAAATAGTTAGCTAGCTATTCGCTAGCTGTCTTATAGCAAGACGGGCATTTTAGTTGATGTCGACGTCGATAACGTGTCTAATATTAACGTCGTAACGTTAGTCGTTTTTGTTATTAAATACCGAGAGATTCGGCCGTTGAAGTCACGGATGTGGATTTAGTAGCGATCGGTAAGTAAGTGACAGCCCGGCGCGGAGCGTCGGCTAGTTAGCCGAAGGCAGAGCCTGCTTACTGGTGCGTTTGCCGCCGCCGACTCTGTCGCTCGCCGTTACGGAGCTGAGCCGGGCTGTGCCGGCTCGCCGCCCCGGGGGACCCGCGCTGCTCAGCCCCGGCCGTGATTTCGGGGACCCGCGTAGCCCAAGTCGCGAGTGACGGCGCGGTGATTCGCGTCCGCGGCGTGAGTCTCCCCGACTTCCCCGGACGGCCGCCCGGCCGCGGTGCCGTTACGCGGGGCGCCCGAAAGGGCCGGGAGAAGGGGCCGGGCCGCGGGAGACCCTGCGCGGCGGCCGTGACAGCCCCAGCCGGGCCGTGACAGCGTCTCGGCGGCAGTCCGGCGGCCACCGCCGAGGCGCCCGGGCTCTTTACGCTCCAGAACCTGTCGGCTGCCATCCAGCTACATAACATTAAAAAATTAACGGCCCCGAATAAATGGCTCGAATCGATTTCCTTTCCCATTCTTCGTCGCGCATATGATTTATGTGACTCGCTGTATTATTTAACTCCTCCATTATCAGTCCCTCTAAAAAGTCTCGCACCCGCGGCTTCTGGGGAACATTTCGTGTAACTTTCCGTCGTTTTTATCCGTCGGTCCGCGTTTGCCGGCGCACCTCCGAGAAATAGCGCAAAATTAGGGATTCATTAGATAGAATTGCTCTTAGTCAGTGAGCAATTAGCCCCAAAGGCGTCATTAAGTCGCCCGCAGCCACCGAGGGCAGCTTCGGTATTTAAGGAGTTCGCATGATGCTTCTGAGACGGCAGCCGCCGCTTCGTGCCGCCTGGTCGAAACGTTAAATCACTTTGCAGTTTTAAAGCTGCACTTTACTGGGGTAGAGACCAGGCGTTCCGCAGGAGTCGTATGGCGACTGCTGCTCACACCGCATGTCACCGGGGTCACCGCTTTCTGGGGCTGAAGGAGGGAGTGTCACCCCCGGATCTGGCATTTCGTCTGCCGCTGCCCTTCTAGCAATAACGATTTAATTCCTTCTCCACCGTCTGATGGCAGTTAGGAGCCCAAAAAGTCTAGAAATATTTTTTTTGATTCCCCGAGACGGCTTAATTATTAAGCTCTGTGTCGTGTGCTTTCATTAAAGCGTTATTTTGAATAAACAGTTTAATGATTGACTGTGGGATCCTTAGATCGCAATGGAATAGCCAGAATTTGTCCTTGAGGGCATTATCTTCAGTGGTATTCTGGTATTCTGTGCCCTGGCTATTAATCCGAAGTGTGGAGGCCTGTGAATTTCCAAGCAGTTTTGCCCAGCTCATTTTTAACACTAGGCTTATTATAGGTTATTGAAAAGCTTGATGTAGCTGAAGTGGCATTTGAAATGAAAGGACTGGGCGAGGGAATGCGTCTTGGCCTTTTGGCGGCCGAGCTCATTAGTGGGAGAGTGTTGTGTCGTCAGGTGGAAGGACTTGTGCGGCTCAGGGGTTTTCTCCAGCAGTGCCTGGATGCCTTCAGATGAAATCCATATAACAGATATCTGTTTGAATAAGCCACAGGATGGTCAACAGTGATTCTGCAGTCCTGAGCTGTTTGGGTTATTGTTCAGTTGTTTAGTCCTTAAATGTATCTGACTTCATCATTGAATTGTTTTTTTTTAAGCATCTATTTTTGTGTTACAGTTTGGCATGTTTTTTGTTGTTTTTTTCTTGTCATTGCTCGCCATTATATTTTGGCAGTGATACAGCAGTAGTAATTAGGGACCGAACGGTTCAATGAATGAGAATGATGAATGTCTGATTTGTTAATTACATGTTAATTTCCTGTCCTGGATTTGCTCTGAAGTGTGCCCCTGGCCTTGTAAATTAGAGTAAGGTGAGTCATGCATGCAAATATACAGTTTGGTGTCGAAAGTTTAGCTTAATATTGAGCCACATGCTGCATTGCTGCCAATGTTCTTTATGAGGCTAATAACAGTGTTCCGTGCCCGTCATGGGCGTAAAGTGTGTGTGTGGGGGGGGGGCAGAGGGCAGAGGGATGTAACCCTCCCAATAATCAAAAGCAGCCAATACAGCCCCCAGGACCCCCTTAAATGGGCGGAGATCTCAACCCAAAATTATGCTCTTGATGCCTGTTAATGTGAAAAAATTTTCAATGAAGAACAAAAAAAGCATATTATATAGAGGTATTTTGTGTTAAGGTGACATTAAGTGAAAATCAGAACTGTACTCTGTAATGGGCTGGGAAGAAATTTTGTTGTGACTTTGAGTTCTTATGGGATTTTGTCTAAGTGGGAGCAGTCTGATCATTACCCGTCAAAATGACATGCCTTACAGATTTTTTCCAAACACTTTCTTTTTAAGCAGGGCCTGTTAGCGCAGTTCAATACATTGACCATTCTTTTATTCCCGACGGTCCCAGTTAAGATGGTGTTTAGACTTACAACTGATTAATAGGAATGAACTGTTGTGTGCTTTATAAGTGTGGTACCTAATCCACCCACATTAAAGTGTTTAGTTGTTTATAGTTTTAGTCTTTTGATGATTTTAAAATCGAAAGTTGAATGAGATATTGTGATTAAGTCTTGAATAAATAGAGAAGTAATTAAAAGTATTAGGGAGGTAATCTAACCAAGAAGTAAAATTTATTTTACAAATAATGGCTTTGCAAGAAGCTCACTAAAAGTTTGGCTTAATTGTAATTGACACATGGTATGCAGTCCTTATTGTTGGCTTTCTGAAATTATGATTTTTCAGAATAAAGGTAAGATGTATAACAGCCTAAATATCATAATATTAACCTGGTGACAAACATGATGACATTTTGTTCATATATTGTTTTAGTAATCAAGAGGTACATTTTACAGTTCAGTTGACTTTTAATTCCCTTAACCTCCTTCATTTAAATTGCAGCCATGATGATAGTTACTAGTTCAACCGTAATAGACAGAAACATTATATTTATGTTCAATAAGCTTAGGTAACATTCCCGCCACCATCAAGTAGGTAGTTGATATCACAATGTCTATTTCAGCTACAGTGCCCCTGCCTGTTAAACACTGTAGTTTCGTAAACATCTTCAGGAATCTCTGCAGTCCAGTTTTAGAAGGAGGCTGATGCTTGACGCATGTTCTTTGCTCGCATATACTTTGTTACTTAGCAACATTTCCAAGTTTTGTATGAGTGCATATTAGAAAATTTCAGGCAACAAGCCCTTGTCTTATTAGCTAATTGTCAAAAGTGTTGTTGAAAATGGCTGATTTTGAGTGGCAGTTCTGTGTAGAAGACTTCTGTGCTGGATTCCCCAATTCACGAGGCACTGTGTCCATTCCAAAATAAAGGAAGTAACCTTTAATGACTCTGAAATGAAATCCTCCCTAAGATTCTATGAAAAGTTTGTGTGGGTCCGGGTCAACATTAAGAGTGATATATCGAAGAAATTGATTTGGTTTTTTTTTCAATACTCTCTAAGCAACACTGCCATATGTTTACAAAAAAAAAGGTAAATGGAGATCCTTATACGTAGAGATGAATTGGAGGTGAGTCTGTTGTTCTGGGAATGCGCCAACTTCTGCTTCAGCCTTCAACAAGATCTTCCTCACCACGCAGCTTGTTGCTCCTGCAGGATCTCTTAGTTGCAACTTATCTTTGTGAACAATCCTTGCAGCCCAGGGTGGAGTACAGACTTGTCAAAGCCCCTGGTGATATGCTGTGCAGTATAGTCTGTTGGATCCAGCATAATGGCTTTCTTTCTGACAAAGGAAAATAAAATGGATTGTTATATTCCTGAGATAAAGGTGTCAAGCAGCCAGTGTCGTTGGTGGCTTTCATTGACTTTTTTTGCTCCTATAGTCTGAATAAAATGATTTCCAATTGCATGATTAGACATTAAGTTATCTGTGGAGGTGTCTTTAATAGCGACTTGTAGATTCCGTCAGTTGGCTCTAGCCATGAATACTATTTGGTAACATCTGGAATTCATATTAGCTGGATTTCTGCTGAAGAGCCTTATCTTCAGTATGAACAGTACAGTAAATTCAAATATGTGACTGATATTTGGATCTGGTATGCGACTTAGTGTTTACCAAACTGCTGTGCCAGATCAGGCTCAGTACAATCTATTTTCATCTGTTTTCATCAATGTTTTTTTTTTTTTGTTCCAGACTTCATATTCAGCCAGCGATTGAATAAGACTGAATATCTTACTCTGTGCTGTGTCAAATACATATTCGGTTACCGTGGGGACATTCCTGGCCAGCTATTATATATTAAATCCTACCTGTTTAAAAAAAAAAAAAAAACGTTTGTAGCTTAGCTGCATGTAATTCCACTCAATATTGAAGCATGACAAAAATGCATATTTTCCTAAAGGAACAAAGAAAACGTACATCTGGCTAATAGCTCCATTAAACGACCAAGATTGTTTTAATCTGAGAAGTCAAACAAACAAGCAATTGGTATACTGTACTTGGAACATTTGTAATCGATGGGGATCTGTTTTCAGATTAAGACGGTTTATTTTATTTGTTCCGTTTTGGCGCGAAGCAAATTTGTTATTATTATTGTTGTCATGTTAGCATGTTTAATAAAATGTAGTGGCAGATGACTAACTTCTGTCAGTGTGTTGTCTGGCTTTAGAATTTCCTGGTTTGTTTGCGAGTGCGGTTCTCCAGCAGACCTCTTCTTGCAGGACATTTGTATCTGCGAGCCCGAGGCATGTGTCTGTATATGTGTAGGTCTGTCTGCGGCTGCCTCCTGTGAGTCAGTTCATCCAGATTGTGTCAGCTCATTTTGGTTAGGTTTTTGTTTTTATTGTTATTTTATTATGATAACTCTTTGTTGTGGAACCCGAGATTTGGGAGCTGGCGTGTATGTGGTGAGGACTGACTGAGCTGGCACCACACACAGTGTGACCCAGGCCCTGGCATGGAGCATATACAAAGAGGCAAAATGGGGGATGGGACTGGACATGCTCTGTGGAGACCGGCACAAAGATGGCCAGTATTCCTCTGTGACGATATAAACTGGTGTGTTCTTTTAACAGCTCTGAATTTTTGCATGGTCCTCTGAAAAATAAGTGCTTGGTTGGCATTAGATGTTGCAGGGGAATTTGGGAAGTGTACGCTGCATTCTGGTGTGTTTGTTTCTGGGGATGAAGATGATTAAGCAAACTGTGCCTCTATGGATTTGGTTTTATTTGGTGTTAAGCTATGAGAATAATTTATGTAGGAGGCGAAAGGGGGAGTCTTTTGCCAGACAGTGCCTGCTTTCAATAAGAATTGTGTATTAAAGATAAAATATTTTGAGATATTGGTGGAATTTACATACCTCAAATTTTCAAGTTTTATGGAAGGGACACTATGGTTTTTGAAAATCTTGTAGCAGTGCTTGGTGAAATTGGTTGCGGAAGCTTCGACCCCCGGCACTTTGGGAGAATTATTCACGTAATTGAATTAGTTTGTATTTAGTTGTCAAAAATCTAAGCTGTAGACCTATTTAGTGCCTACTGAAAATCGCTCGAAGGTGTTGATAGACAGCGCGATGTTCTGTTAGCAGCTGATGCCCGACGTCACAGAGAGTTGGCGTGGCTCCTGTTGTCTTTGGCTGCGACCACACTTACTGTAAGCATTCATTAAGTGATTGGTTATGGATATCAGTGCCCCTGTCGCGACAAAAAGGGCGTGTGATCAAAGAGGGGAGCCAGGCACTGGACTGCTCAGTTATGTGGTAAACAAGACTCATGGCCGTGTGGCCGGCTCTTGCTTTTTCTAGCTGTATTCAGGATAAAACGGCTCCTAGATATACATCCATCTCAAAAAGCTGTAGTCAGTTAAGTGAAATAAAAGATGACATAAGGCATCATGCTGCAGAAGAATAGCAGACAGTCTGTGAATTTTTGTAGATTAACATCAGGGAATGTATTGCAGGTTAATGTCCCAGCTGAACTGTTTGCTGTGGAAGGCAATGTTTTTCTTATGGAATCTCCAGAGGAAGTGGCACAGCTATCTGAAGATTTGTGCATATTCAAATCTGTTTGACGTACATCTTTTGGAGGAATTGGTTTGTTTGACTCCTGACAGCATATTTGTTTCTGTTTATGTTCGGTAGCTACCTCACTGTAATGATTATCTTCAGTATACAAGTACCTTGTCCAGTTATGTATTTGTTTTTTTTTTTTTTTCTTTTGCTAACTGGCCTGATTCACCAAAAATGCCATTGGATAATTCTCAAATATTCCAGTATCTATTTACTATATATCTGAGTATGTGTCTTTTTTTAATGCCTTTGGTACTGAAGAAACTAGACCGAGGTCAGCTCTCCATAGTGGAGGGTGGGGTTCAGTCAAGAACAATATGTGCGATAGGCCTGTACTGTAGCATACTTTCCCCCTGCGGATTGCAGTCAAATCAATGAAATGCTATACTGTATTAAAAAATGGCTTGCTTTCATGTGTAATTGTTTAATTGGATACAATAAACCTATATTGTTTTCCTGAAGCATACCAAAGTATTGGATAGTGAAACTGTTGTGGGGCCGTTGCTATGGAGTTAAGGGTAATCACTTCTTCTCATCATTCCCTTTTATTTAATTGCCTGTGGGTGTATTTTATATTTGAAGAGTAGCTGTTTTGAAATGAACTGGTAGTGCTTGGAACTCCAAAATGGGCCAGCGTCAGGCATGTCGCTTCTGGTGTCGGCTTACTGAAGTGGTGGCAGCTGTTCGGCCCTTAAAGGGGAAGTGCGGACCCATAATTTGATTTTCGGATTTACTGCAGCGTTACTGATGCCCGCTTAGAGACACAAAGAGACACTGCTTGGGTTTTATGTCTGGCTGAGTTTGTCGAAGTCTGCCATTTTATTTATGCATGTATATTAACATGCTGCCAGACCTCGGCAGAGTTGCCGAAATTGTTTGCAGTTTGGCGATTCAGAAGTATATGATGTGTGCTCATGCACTTGTGTTCAGAAACGTCAGGTATGTAACTAACCCTTGTTGCATTCAATGCAATAGGACTTATTTGAATTATGAAGCCTTAATCTATTAATCATGCCAGTACTGTGTCTCTGTGAAACTGCGTATGTAAACTGGCACACTACTGTTACCTCACCTGCTTCTGAAGGTTGGCTTACAATACTGAATGTAAGACTAGTAATGGATAGTTGTACAGTATATATGTAGGAGAATGTAGACGTAAAGCAGTGAAGTCCTGAATTGTGCCAATATTGTAAGCGGTATTGGGGAATATTACAAATGTGAGTGTTTTTCTTAAGAATGTTTTGGATATATAGTAGTAATTTGTTTTATAATTTTGGATTCTCTTGATCAAATATTAATCTATGCAGTGCTGGTATACAAACATGGAAAGTTTGATCGAGACTGATGCATTTTTGTGCAATATTGTTGATACTGGTATTGGAATGACACAAATGTGTTTTTTTCTGTTTAAACTGAAAGATCAAACTGTGGGCCAGATTTAATCGTGAATTAAAAACATGTAGCCTGCCATATAAAATTGTATTGCGGGCTGGTACTTTGAAACCCCTTCTAAGTAGAACTGATGAAATCCCTTATCCTCCATTACAGAAAATGGCTGATTATCCAATGCAATCTTATCCATTATTTTTGTTCTTATGTATTCCTCTCTGTTACTTTTATCGAAGTTTAAATGTTGGCCATCGGCCCAGATTAGCACATCAGACTATCTTGGCTTTTAAGAAATATCAGCTGATATGTTAACCAATAGGTATGTCCGGATTGTGCTTTTGTTTGGTACCCCGATCTGATGCATTCATTATTTATATCTGCTGATTTCAAGTCCTGATCTGATGATTTCATAAATAATGAAATTCATACACATTCAGTAGGCATTGGTGCATTCTTCATCTGAGTAAGCCTTGTGATTTCACAGTGTTTTTCCTTATGATGTTCCTGCAAGTGCCTAATTAGATTAGTTGTATTAAACGACGCTCTGTTGCTTCCTTCTCTCGAAAGGCTGGCCTTACAAACATTGCAAGTAGATGTTGGGCTGCTTTGACTCGCCAGTTTCAAGCCATGCGCCTCAGGCTTACTGCAGTGTGTGATGGAACTTTACAATATGCGCAACTGCTGTAAATTGGGCAAACACAGGAAATTTAAGTGGATCAGCCTTTGGATTGGACTGTGGTAGCCAATACTGGTACGTTTAAAAACCCTGATTCTGATCTTTTGATTTCAGCTCGGGACATCACTGTTAACTGATATATATATCATGAATGTCTGCTATGCAGTCATTTGCATGACTTTCATTTTTTTTTTGGTCTCCAAATAGTTGTTTACATTAAGAAAGATCGTCATTTAACCACCAGTGGCTCGTTGATGCTGCTTATCGTTTCACCCTGGGGGTAAATGGATGTTTACGGCTGCAGCATGTGTTGGCTAAAAACATATCGGGCATGCTTATATCCCAGCTTAGCTTCACCAGATGACAGCGGTCAGCTGCGGGCTTCAGTGAGTGGCTCTAAGCCCTGATGACTGGAGCACAGCAGAGTAAACTGTACCCTCCATGTCCAGACTCTTGGCAGGAGTCGCTAGAATACTACAAAACTGAGTATTGTATAAATCACGTGTTTGCTGTGAGTGTCTTGTGAATGAGGGCAAATCACCTGGATACAGCATTTCTGGGTCATTTCGAAAAGCTTCCAGTCCATGTGTTATAGAGTTTATGAATATGCGTCGATTATTACTGGTGCATTTGATAGAGGGCATTTTTCTGTATGTGGTACTATGGCCATGTGCAAATCAGTCACTCAAGAAGTATTTACAAAAGGAAGAAGTGGCCTTTTTCCCCCCTGCTGCAGTCTATGGTAGTTCTCAGTGGCCTTCAGGGAAACATGAGACTTCTCAGGCTCTGCGACACATGCACATAGCCTGTGGTGGCACTGGAAGGTGTTTAACGAAAAAGGGGGGGTCGTCACAGAGGCTGTAGGTGCTAAGGGCTGGTGCCGGGTGAGGTCTTAGCACGTTGGTCCTGCCTTTGCCACAGAGAGAAGTCTGCAGTGGCGTGAGAACAGGGCGGCCATTAGGCCAGCACAGCTGAAACAGCAAACGCCATGGCTGAAACCGTACCCTGCCACGGCTCCCCCTCCGCCACAGTGCTCCCCCCCCTCTGCTTTTCATCTAATGGCTTTGCTTCTTCTCACCATCAATTGGTGTTCTGCTTCCTCCCTGCCCGTCACGTGCGTCCTGTAGTCCCAGCCTTAGGATGCCACTGGAGTCTTTCTGGAGCTTGTGCCCGTTTGCGGTGTTACTGCCGGTCGTTTTGTCTCCTATATTCTTCAGCCGTCACAGTATTGCCTTTTCTTTGGGTGTCTGTTTTTATATATTCCTGTCCATGTAAGAATGAGCCTTTTCTGAGCTTAGTTGCTGTTGGGGTGGGAAACAACAACAACAACAACAACATAAGAGTAGGGTTGGAATTGCCAGTGTGTTCTTGACATAGTCCTCTGTTCTCAACTCATAACTCTGTCTGCCTCTCTCTGTATGTTTATGTATGAGTTTCGGTCAGGGAGTAGCCGGCTCTGTCAGCATTAATGTTGCCAGCAGGAAAGATGGCTGGGCCGGGATTGATAGTCTGATTTAAATATGGCCCAGATGTTAACATAACAGACGACGGTATGCAAATGATGTCAGATTCACAGCAGCCCAAAGAGGTGGGTTTTTTTTTTAATTCAACTTTTTTTTCCACGCTAAATCATATTCTCTGAGTTCTTGCCATCCTCCTTCCACATTTATAGGTCTGATTTTAATGGATGACTGAGATCCATCAGCCTGTCCCCGTCGTTTTTCACACGCTCTTTTCCCATCTAACCCCGGCCTCCTCCTCTCTTTCCCACACTGCGAACTTCGCCTTAAGACTCCCAGCTTTTCCTAATCATCTGATCTGTTGCGTCTCACTCATGCCACCTTTAGTTTGCATCTCTTTTCATGGGCTGGGGCCCAAGACGAAGAAGAACATTTTAGATGTTCTGAGACTCGGGGAAAGTGCTGCTCTTCTGTGTTATTAGTTACCCCGGTTCTGACATTTCAGGCGCCTGACATCAGGCATTTTCTTTTTGTTCTTTGTAATACACAGCCTGCCAGTGAAAGAAGCAGCCAACAATGCATATTCTCTGTATTCTCTGTGTATTTAGTGCTATGTGGTGCATATAGATTTGCCTTTATTCTCTGCTTTCTCGTAGACTGCATATGCTTGCTTATAGCAACACCAGTCAGTCACAGCAACAGTTCAGGTACAGCTTGCAGTGTTATAGACTGAATGGCTTGTTGGTTGACGGCACTTCAGTCATCTCCAGTGTAATCAGGTATAGTATTTGCCGCATTTGTGCCATGTGACTTTTTGATTTCTATTCATTCAGTAGTAGATCTTACTGCTGTTTATATTAAAATGAATTCAGGAAAGATTTTGAAAACCTAAGAACTAGATTTAAATGCAATTCTTGTCTGGTTTCATAAGTTAAAAATCTATGAGTGCTGGCATGCTCATATGCATACAAGTTGTATTATACAAGAGTGCAGTGCCATGTTCTGCTGTTTTGAAATCAAACTTTGGCTGCTGTCTGGCACAGGGCAAAACATTTTGGTTTCTGAAGCATAAAGAGCGTTAAGTATGTGTATATAGTTAATGTGGATGGTGTTCAGTTGGCACCGTTTCATGGAATGTTTGAACTAATGAGAATATAATCAGAAATAGAGGTTTGTCTAGTGGTATGTGGAATCTTTCCCATGCTCGGCTTCATCAGCTAGGTGTCGTGGATACTAATTGTTGATGTTTGGCCAAAGGGCTTGTGATTCCTTTGGCTTTAATGTTACCATGCATTACTGTTCATAAAAGAAGCCCTGCTAATTGCACTAATGCCTGCCCGAGCATCTCTAACTCTTTTTAGTTTAATTGTCATCATTCCAAATCTCCATAATTCAGCGCTGTTCTGAAACAGTCATTCTCAGCCTTGCTTGCTGGCATCTCACTGCGTCACGAGTTTGTTTTACTGCTGCAAGGTGGCACCAGAAACGCAAACGGCAGCTCCCGAAACCGCTTAAAAACGTGGCGTCGTCCTTATAATACTGCTTGGCGTCAGGCTTCAGGCACTGCTGATTGCAGCAGGATCTCCACCTATTTGTCATTTTATCATTTGTTACAAATATCCCTCGTGTCAAAATATTTTGTCTGACTGAGAGTATTATATATTCTTATATATAGGTGAGCCAGTGGAATTAGCCATCATCATCATCATCATCATCAGTTAAATGAAGAGTGCAACTAGTGGGACTCCTCTTATATTTATTTACTCAGTCAATGCCAATTTCCCCGCAGCACGAACTGGAAACGTGTTGTCACAGGATGCTCCAGGCTTGCAGGCCCATCGGTTTTAAGCCAGAGCATGGAGAGCCCATGCCTTGGGATTGGGGGGGGGGGGGGGGGTTCGTGAGGAGAAGTAAGCTGGAGGTAGTACAGGCAGGTTGGAGGAGGTTGTTGCCCCTCCCCACCTGTGATCTGTCAGCTGCTATGGGCCTGTTCAGCGTGTCAGCTGTTTCTCAGCTGACGTCTCTTGGTGTGAGCGTGTATGAAAGTGGGAGGAGGTGGCTGGGGGTGTGTGTGTGTGTGGGGGGGGATGGTGTGTTGGTGTGGGTGGGCCAATCTGCTGCATGTCAGGTGTCCGCAGGGCTCGGCCTGTGCTGCCTGGCTATCTCAGCAACCTCACATCCCATGGCCTCCGCATTTCCAGCACAAAGAAGCAGCTGCCGCTGTCCGTAGGCCGGCATGCCGGGCTGTGCTGCCCCAAAGAACGGGATGTTCAGAGTGCAGATGGCCGGGGTGACTCCCGTTCCACGGCTGGGGTGACTCCTGTCCCGTGCCAAGTGCCTTTGAAGTCAGGGAGGGCTTTTCCCCCCATTGGTTCAGCGGTAAATCAAGCACACTAATGGCATTTTATAAGCAGTGCATTGCGACCGATCGATCACGCTTTTTTAATTTGCTACTTTGGAAGGGTAGGTGGCCGTGTTGTTTCATTTAAGGGAATGTATAGGATATTCGATTTGTCTTTATTGGACGGTTCCAGCATATTAGCAAATGGTCTGTTTGGCCCATTAATTATTTCCCTCAGGCTCCCTGACGATGGCACCTTATACTAACAGCTTTGAGCCATGTAAAAGAAGCTGGCACAGCATGTTGTTCTGGAACATGTTGAGCACCAACCTGGTCTCCTGTAATCCCTGGTAAGTGTGTGTGTGTGTGTGTGCAGGTTTTGCTATACTTGTGAAGACCAAAGGATCTCACAAGTATAGCAAATCCTCGAAAAATGTAACTAAAAGTCATTCTTTGGTCCTCACTACTTCAGACATAATTTAATAAAAAGCAGGGAATGCAATCGAAAAAGTAAAAATGCCAAAAGTCTTGTATTTTGTTTGGTTACTTAAGGTTATGTTAGGGCTGGGTGGGGGCTAAGGGTGTCGTGATTGGGATTAGGGTTTCTCTCATAGAAATGAATGGGCAGTCCTCAGTAAGATGGGAATACAAATGAGTGTATGTGTGTGTGCGTGTGTTACTGAGGGAGAATTGAATCATCTTTGAGGGCCATGAAGGTTGATGGCAACTCAGCATTACAGTGCACGTGGATCTGCCAGTGAAAAAAATCTGCTTTTATGAAATGCATTAAATGGTTGCTTGCATTGAAATTCAAATTATACTTGCGGTAGAATTAGAAACAAGTGGACTGTCTGCACCTAAGAATACCATTTGGTTTAATTTGGGCCAAAGTACTTGTACTTAAGGAAAAACCCATTTATATTTTAAATTAATGCTTTAAGTGCTTGTGCTGTAATTTAAGAAGTTGCTTTCAGTTGAGGTCTTTTTAATTTGTTTGGTTCCAGTTTAATTAACGAAGTGGAACTTTTCTCATTCTGTCAGTCAGAAGTTTCAAATTCTTTCACTGGACTTGTAGCCTGACCTTTGCATTCGGGGTGATTTATAGTTCAGAGTGAATTGTATTTTCAGATAATGATAGACCTATCTTAATCATCTATCCATCCATCCATCCATCCATCCATCCCTTACCTAGTACTATAGTTCTAGGTCACAGATAGCCTAGATTTTAATTGTGTGTAGCTGTGAGGCTGCTATACTTTTTGTACTTCTGTATTTTGTTTTTAATATAAAAAAAATTATTTCTAAAATACTGCTGTTGTATCTACATTCAAAAAATTAGTCTTGTTCTTTTCTGTAAACATTGACAAATAGCCTGTAACGTTCAAAATACATACGTGGAGCTGTTAGAGATTGATCAAATATGAAGTTCAAACATTTAGTACTTCAGGCATGCCAAATTAGCTGCTAGCATGTCTGACCTTAACATTAAGACATGCATATGCTGTAATTCATACATAACTATATGCTCCTGTTTTGTCTGCATTAGCAGGTAACGTGTCACTGTGTCTCAGAACGCACAAATTGCTCTGATTGTGACCCTGCTAGTTTCCAGAACACAAACAGCAGTGCCCTCTGCACAGGGTCTTGAGCGTACACACGATTGCCTCAGATTCGTACACTGCCCTCATGGACGTACACGGTCGCCATGGCGCTGGAGCCGCTTTCTGCCAGTTTGGCCCGATCCCGTGTTTATATGTGAGCTTTGTGTCGTCTGTCTGACTGCACACTCATCTCTCCTACTTCTCTTCCGTGCAGTCGTGCCTTTGAACTCCCCCCCCGCCCTTCAGCGCATGCGGTTAGAGGCGTACAGGCCCGGGCAGCGCTCGGGTCTGTCGCAGGAAGAGAGGAGGGCACAAGCACACAAATCCTCTTATTAGGCAGTGGGCCAGCGCAATCTGTGCTATGAGAACCCTAGGGAACACAGCGTTAGGAGGGAGGAGCTATAAACCTGGAAAAAGCGCCTTGATTAGGCTATTACAAATTGTTTGTTGTGGCAGTCATTTTTTCCGATTTGTTTTTAATTTCTGTGCTTGGCATTTAGGATACTTTCATTTTTTTCCCCCGGCTACAGGCAGATGTCCCATTCAGCCCTGAGTGGGGCAGAATGTGAAAAGGTCTGTTTATATATTATGTCAATTAACATTTTGCTTATTATAAAGTAACCTTTGATATGACTTTTTTTTTCAGCCACTTAGCTCCAGCCTTCCAAAAGCAGGTCTTCGCCATATAGCCCTGCCCTTTTTAAAAATGTCCCAGGCTAAATAACATCTTTCTGAATCCTTCAGTCGGGTTTACAGGAAGTTTATGTAGCACGGCAGAGAAAAACAGCAGTTTTTTTTTCCCCGAGTTTGCAAGTTGAGGCTTTGAGCAGCTGTTCAGCTGTCTGAGGTCGAACAGAAGGTGTGCGAGCAGCTGCCACAAGGCTCATGGCGGCCCGCGGATCTGAAGAGGGAATGTACACACGTAAGGGGGGTAGGGGGCGTCGGCGGCCTGACAAATGGGCCCCCTGTCTCACAGATGCGCTGACCTGTCTCACTCTGCTCTCGGAGTTCCTGCCGCGGACACTGATGAATGGGCCGCAGTTGCTGGAGACGGCTTAGCCTGAGCAAAGGCCGTAGAGGTGGGCTAGAGGAACAGGCCCGGCAGAGTTAGCTCGCGGAGTCAGTGTGCAGCTGATTGCCGAAGACCCCGCAGTAACAGTAAGTTAGTTTAGTTTTGGCCTCCAGCTCGGAGCTCTGTGGTATTGACAGTGTAACATCTGCTGGGTCCTGGGTGGTATTTGTAATGAATTTACTCTGATTGTTGAGTAAGACAGACTGCTTTTTTGGGGGGTGTGTGTAGTGCAGAAGATGGCCGAGCCCGCTGAGCTCACGGTAGCTGCGTTTCCGTCGCGTTGCGTCAATGTGAGGATGGCGTCACGGGGTCCTGTGTGGTGATCACAGGCCCTCTGCCCCCGGCGTGAACGCCCGTCTGCTCTCTGACCCAGTGCCACTTCGCCAATATGTCATGAATAATCGTTTATTTCGCCTTTTTAGTTGTGTGCTGTACCACGGTTGTGGCAGAAATCGTGAAATTTCAGAGGACGGTGAAAAAAGTGTGTTTTTTTTGATGTGGTTATTGCTTCATGTGTCTTACTGAAAAATAAAGTGCTGGTCACTTTGACTCTGCTACTCTGCTGTTATCTGCGGCTTCAGGTCTTCTGTAATGCTGCTCTTTACACCCAAACAAAATTACATTTTTATGGCTTCCCAGTTGTGGATTTTCATGCTGTCTTCTTTCATATCCCATAATTTCTCTTGGACAGATTTTGCTGCTTTTGCAGTTGAAAGCAAAGCTTTTGTGAGTTTCCGTAGCACTTTCTATGAAGCTCATATTCATAAAGCCTAATAACTGTTCTTATAATTTATTGTAACACATTCGTAAAGTATTATAAAATATTTAGAAAAAGGCATAATACCATCATGCATTATGAAGGCTCTGTGAAGGTCTGGTCTATAATCAGTGGTTGACATAAGTGGTACGCGAGTA
>JAODKL010000135.1:14894317-14904613 GCA_026780765.1 Petrocephalus schoutedeni
CTTCTCAGTCCTCAAGGGCACCATAGCCACTCCATGTATTTGTTCAATTTCACCACAAGCTCACCTAATTAACTTTTATTAAATTAACCAAACAAGGTGAGGTTCTGGTCAAAACATACATGGATATATAATGTGGTTGCTGCAAATACTGGCCTGATTTTGATATTATGTCTCTCAGTGTGCCAGTTTTTTCACGTTTTTCAGCAACTTGAAGATGATTTAAACCAGCGGTGCCCAACTCCAGTCCTGGAGGGCCAGGATCCAACACAGTCTGCAGATTTCCCTGCTCAAACATGCCTATTAAACCTGGCAATTAGCTGATTAAGATGTGTATTAGCAGGAAAATCTGCAAACTGTTGGATTCCGGCCCTCCAGGACTGGAGTTAGGCACCCCTGATTTAAACATCATTACCTTTGATTGCTTAAGACAGTACTGTATAATCTGGTTTCATGTTCATATCTTGTGTTTTGGTCCGTCAAGAAATGTTTTTCATTTTTTTTTGACAAGGTTTCCCCAGAGAAGATAGCAGGTTGTTATAGAATTCGAGGCTTTAGCTCTCAGAAAGCGAAGTGTTACTTTTAATTATCACCAGCACTCTGCAGAGGGAGATAAATGTTAGGGGCGCGTCTTACAAAGTGAGAAGCTAAAAGGTTGATAGCAGCATTTGGTTCTCATTAGAATTTCTGATATGTTTTAATGAAATTGCCTTTTGTGAAATGATGAGTCTTGGCCTCAGTATGCCGCAGTATCACTGTGCTTCGGCGCATTTTGAGCAGAGCAGGGCGTATTTCATATTTTTCCCATGCAGACAGGTGATGATGTTGGTGATGAGGATGATGATGAAGGCGGCAATGAATATGATTGTATTTTTAGTGGCCGTAAGACAAGTGATGAGGTTGGGCAAATTATTCGGCGAATGGAACTGTGATTCTAGGCTACTCTGAGCATTCTTCCGGTATACATGTGTGACTGTCCCCTTCCATTTGTGTCTCGTGTTCCTCCACATGCAGACAGAGGAGGATCTAGAGCTGGTGAGTAGGGCATGTGGTGTGTGAGATTTTAATGTGTGCACTGATTTCCTGTGGGGGTCACCCGTAATGCAAAGAGTACACATGCAGACACACATGCACGCACAGCCAGACACACACACACACCCCACACCAGGGACTCATTTCAGCCAGCGCTGTGTAGAACTTCTCCCAGCTCTGTCTCTTACACTTGGTCCCTGGCCTGAGCTTCTAATTCCCTCTAATATGTATATGTGTTTATAAATATATATATATATGTATATATATTATTAGATATTGTGCTAATAGAAAAATGCAAGGCCATAACCTAAAGAAATGATAAAATTACTTGTAATTATGAGGGAAATGTGATGTTAAAAGCCTGGCAGTAGAATTAAACTGAGAAAGGAGAGAGTAGCTCCTAAGTGCCCTTAAAGCCAGTCCCATCTCCTTTCCAGTCACAGTGTAGATGTCCGTCTTCTGCTACTGACCACAGCATGCATTTCGCTTCTCATGCAGCGATTGGTTTACGGGGCTTATGTTCAGAGCACACAGGTTTAAAAGCTATCTGAATGCACAGTAATATAACCGAGTTGCGTCTTCAAAGATACTGTGATTGATTTTGGGTGCTAGCATGACCTTAGAATTTCTGTTTGTGTGATTGGGGAGTGAAGGCCTATCAGTGCTTTGTCTAATCCAGAGGAACACGTCGGATATATATGGAAATATACATCACTATATGTAATTGTATGCAAATGCTTACAGTACCTATAACCATACTGAATGTTAAATTAAATTGCCTGCAATTGGACCCTTGGTTTTTTTTTTTTTTTTTTAAATCGAATCAAGGCGAGACCTCCGATGACTGACAACCTTCTAATATTTCATCTTTAGCTCCTATTTTATTCCCATCAGGGCTAGCTGACAAGCTGATTTATGTTTCACTTTCACATATTCTTCAGTATCTTTATTAAGGCTGGACTGCATTTATCAGTGTCTTACCCTGTCTGCTGAAAGAGCCGCTCCTGCACTGTACTGCACAGTGCTTTTTACCTGCAAAAATCGCCCTTTTGACATTGGTTAATATAAGTGCTTCAACTTTTATACCTTTATTTATTCCCGAGCCTCATCACAAAGATGCACCTTAACCCTTTTCCCGTGATAATTAACCCCATGTGAAATTTGCCTACCGTCTAATGATGCTCTGGGGTCAGATTGACCCCAAACACGGGATAGGGGTTAACAATCTCCCTATAAGATATATGAATAACGTGAAAGTTTGTAGTTCATTTCGGGTGTTGCGGTGTCCCCTGTGTGACATTCGCATCTCCTCCCGCAGTCCATCAGAGACCTGCAGTTTGTCTAATAAGCATCACTGAGCTGACCATCGCTTATGATTGCATGGGTCTGTGTGTCTGAGTATATGCCCTGTGATGAACTGGCATGCCATCAAGGAGGTGTGTACCCTCCCTTCCCCCCAAAAGAGATCAGGAGAAACAGTTAGAGGATGGGGAGGAGGAGCATACAGAGAGAGAGGCTGCCGCAGGAATACCGCTTGCTTTGTGTCCCACTGTCACTCTCTTTTGTGGTCCCCATGATCGACAGCATCCCAGGCCTGCTTCTCTTCCCTACAGGCTGCTTTTCTCGTCTGAGTTTAACACCCGAGCCTCTCCATGGAGCTGCCATGTAACCACACAGCATTCACTCACATCCTGAGATATGTTCCTCCCCTTGTTTGCCCCAGAATGCCCAGCGGTTAGGCGGCTCCCAGGTGACACAACCGCTCACCACGCCAGTGGTCTCCGTGGCGACACCGAGCCTCTTGAGCCAGGGACTGCCCTTCTCGGCCATGCCCACCGCCTACAATACAGGTAAAGCAGGGAGGAGGTCGCCATGGGGATGGTACACCATGGGGGTCGCCATGGGGACCATGGGGATGGCAGCAGTGATGAACGCTGCGTACCCAGATGACTCATGTACACTGATCCGTGGTGAATCTGGGCAGTCTCTGCTTTTCTGGTTTTCATTTTCAGATACAGACTTGATCTCCATTGACACAAGATACAGTTCAAACAGTAATTTTTCAGCAAAAAATTGTTGTTTGCTGCCACGGGAAATGATTCCACAATGGGCAGCATTTATGCTGTGTTCAGGGTAGCTTTGACAGTGACGGCTCTTATTATTCTGGCGCTGTGAACGTTTGCCTTGCCCTGATCTTGGTGATCCCTTCATACACAGCCCCATTCTCTGTTACTTCCAGAGGCTGTCTCTTCTTGACACATTTTTCCACATCTTTTCATATTATTTCTTAATTTTGTTGGCAGTGACAAAGTGGCATCAATATAATTCATTCTGAGCATGTGAATCCATTTATTTTACAGAAGAAATTATGCATATTCATGTATATCGCATTATTTCATAAATACATTAACATTAGCATAAAACATTGATAAATATGGATCGAACTTTGCAGGTCTTTACAATGTGAATTAATATGCATTGATTGCATTTTTTTTCCTTTTATCTCAGATTACCAGTTGACAAGTGCTGATCTCACAGCACTCCAGGCTTTCACATCACCGGGCGGTCTGTCGCTAGGCAACATGTCCACTTGGCAACAGCAGCAGCCACAGCAGCAGCAGCAGCAGCAACCATCCGTATCCCAGCAACAGCAACCGCAGCAACAGCAGCAGCAACAACTGAACCTGGCTTCACTCAGTAACTTAGTGTGAGTTTGCTTCTCTCTGTCATTGCATGGCACTGAGGCACACTTAGCAACACCTCATTCAGCTCTATCCATCCTCTCTATTATCATAGCGATACATGTAAGGGCCGCGTCATTACAGCCAGAATTAATCGCCAGTAGATCCAAGCCTTTGTCTCTGCAGTAATTTTGTCACCTGTCCGCATGCCTCGGCTTATCAAGGCTGTCAGCTAAAGCCAACCCCAAAACAGAAAACAAGCGAACACTTCACGCAATTGCAATATTTCATATACCCTTCAAATGTAGACTGAAAACTTTCCAGAACTCTTTGTTTAAAAAAAATAGATTGTGTGCATTGTTTTCTGTTTTGTAATGCACGCAGTCTGGCTCGAACTGTTCTGTGGACTAATTAACCTTTTGAGAAATTTCTCACATTTGATCAACGCATTTGCTTGGTACCAGTTTCATATTGATGCTAGTCTGATCAGGGAAAAAGTTTTACAGCTATTCTTATTATTTAGTAGTCAGAAGCTGGCAGTAATGGTTAAAATGCTGGAATGTTTCTTAAAAGAGCAGGATGTATTTGTCAACCAAGCAAAGGACTTAATTTATATCATTAATAGCAATAATAATAATAATAGGCCATGGAATTATGGAAGATATTATATATTATTATAAGATGCTTTTGTAACTCTGAGCAATAGAGAAGCCACGCAGGTACTGTAATCCTACACCATCTCTGTCAGCAGCTACTTGCTGCAGGGGACCACGACGGTGGCCAGGTCGAAGTAGCTGGCTGGAGTCCGGGGCTGCCCCGCTAAGCCGCTCGTTTGTGCTCACAGAGGCATTGGAGGTCGGGGGGGGGGGGGGGCTGTGGCCTATGCTAGATGGGGCTCCCCGGCCCGGAAAGCGGAGGTTACTCTTGATTGCAGCGTGTAGCCGGGAGCCACCGGTAACAGCATGTGTTCTCTTCTGTCCGCAGCATGTGGGGCGTGGATAAGCAGAGCGTTGAGATGTCTAGCTGCATCTCCAGTCTCGCTGCAAACCTAAGGTGAATTAGTGTCGCACCGTGTGATATCATGCTCATGTCTGCCATTTAACGTCTGTGCGGTGAGGTGGAAGGAACCGCAGGGCTGGGACTGCCTGCAGCACCAGATTAAATGGGGAGGGATTAGGGAGGGTATTATAATATTATCTGCGAGATACCCAAGATTACAATTGTGCAGGTATCACAGGGAGCAGTTTTATCTGGGTGTGACGCCCCCTGCTGGCCATAACTTCCCCACTGTCTTCACGTTCCTGTCGTGTCTTGCTGCCTTTAATTTAGTGTAGAATTTAGTGTTTCTGAATCCAGTCCTCAGAGGCCTCTGGACAGTTCATGTTTTTGCTCACGCTCAGTCACAAATCCTCTATTAGGTCCTCTATTCTGATTCGCTGAAAACATTTAACCTCAGTAATTAAATGTGCCTCATACATCTATGGGATCATATAACAGTTTAATCATGATTTTCCTTAAGAAACAATAAGGAATGATGAAATGTTGACATTTATTTATTTATATATATATTTATTTATCCATCTAATTATTTAGGTACAAATTCAACCCCACTTCCGTTTGAGCAGAGTGATCTTAAATATAATCTCTTTCGGCTGCCTTTTGCTAAGATGGCGTGACTTCAGTGGAATTGGCCGAGGTCTGCTATAATTAGGGACATTAAGGTGAAAAAAAAACTTAATTTCCCAGTAGCATATTTACTGAGCTGATGAGACTGTTTAATACATAAAGAAAATACATTTACACATTCCTGGTTTTTATTTCTTCCTAAGAGAAAGTCACCTCCTTTTGTACTTCTTTTTAAATTTTACCTCACTTTCTTTTGCCTCGGCTAATATTTATATTATATTACTTCTGTGGCATATAACCACTTCATCTCAAGGGTGAGGGATGGTTTTGCAGTACGCTTCACATTTACCGTCAGCATCAGCGGTTTGCTGTGCATAACAATTTTTTTTTTACACCCCCCCTCCCCAACAGTGGGCTGTTGTAATAGTTTTATTGTGACCTTGGCTTTCATTTAAATGGTAATATCCTGTAATGCCACTCCTGTTGTTGTTGCTGTTGTAGTTCTTTGTTACGTTTATGTGCTGGTATTCATCACCAAAAGACACAGCGTCATTATCCAGTTTGCCTCTGGTGCTGTAAAGCTTTGGGCCAGTAGCTTTTGTAGGCTTGGGTGGTGTTTAGGTAATATGGTATAATGCAGTGTTTTGGGTATATTGTGGTATTTTTCAATCTCGGCAACAGAATTCACCAAGCGATTGGTGCCGAACCAGCAAATGTTATCGTCCCCACCACACGCAGCGAATTTTATTGCCAAGATTCCAAAATACCGGACTGGTATTCGAAAATACCATCGTCTGTTGTTGTTGTTGGTGTTTTTTTTTTTTTTCTTTCTTTTCTTTGTCAAAAACTTAAGGTAAGTGTCATGTGTGAATAACATGCTACTCATGTCAGGACCAGTGAGAAGCTCTGATGGTTTGTGTGGGATTTGTCCAGAAATGTGGGGAGCTTTGCGTACAATGGCTTCGTGGTGAATTCCGACCTCCCACAGCAAGGTTTTTGGGAACCCTTTATTAATGTATTTCTTTTTGGCCTATGCTGTCTTCGCGCCCGTCACTCGGCTTGTCAAACTATCGGCGCGCTTTCATGTGGCGGGATCGTCAGTTTAGTGTGGCTCCCTCGCACCCGGGCTCGCAGAGAGCGGCGGGAGACCTGTGAGATTTCACGCTGCGCTCGGGAGTCAGCCGGCGGCGGCCGTCGCCGCCTGCGGGCCTCTGCTGCTGTCGTCACGCTGACTGCACTCTGAAGACATCTGCTGCTTTTGTGCGTCTCTGTGAGATGCTTCCTCCTCTCTTCTGGAGGGCCTGACCCTTTAATTTAATGCCCCCCTAGGAGTCTTTATGCTTCAGTGGTGACATCAGTGCAGGACTCTTCTAAATAAGTCGGCCCCTTTGCCAGAAGAAATACCTGAGATTTACCAGTGATTATTATGGCGTCGTCTTTGAGCGGTTTCTAAAACATTACTAGAAGTTTGTTGCCTGCATTTAGTTTCTATATCCTACTTTTCTTTCAGAGATATCCACCTTAGATTTTGGTTCTTAGTGCTCCGTTTTCTTAACGGCAAGTTTGGGCGACATGCTGCATTAAAATATCCAAGTGCTCTTGCTTAGATATTGGCCAGGGAGGAAACGACTGCTACCGTCTCCAGAGGCATGTATGTATATATCAGGCTGTGGCAGGAATCCAGAGGGGAAATTGCTGTTATTCTCGTTCGCACGTTCGGAGAAGAGAGATTTTCATCAATGGACTTAAATCGCGCACTTGTTTTCAAGAATGTGCATTGTGGCTTCAGCTGTTTGTGGCATCACTGAGTAAATAATATCAAGTTGAATGTACTTGCTGCTTTTCCTTGCTTTGTGTTTGCTCATGGTAACATTGACATTAGGGGGCAGCATATGCACATAATATATTCTCAGTGCTGTATATGTCACGTTATGCTTTCAGCTATGAAAACAACATCTAACGCTTTGACAAATAACAGAACATTGTATAAAGTGTTGAGTCACTTGTCATGAGTGCATAAGTTACATTTCTGTGAAATGTTATGGAAGGAAAGGTTAAAATAAACTGAAAGGGGCTTCCCCTGTATTTGGGTGAAATGTACTTTGACACGTCTAAACTGCATCATGAAAGTCCCAATGCAAATTATCATGGTTATTGGGTTTAATTTGGTTTTTCTTGTACATTGATTTGTGTTCAACTTGCGGAGATTTCAGGAAACTATAGTATGCGAAAGTTATTATTTTATTTATTTTTTGCCCCCTCTGTTCATCATGAAAACAGTGAAAATTGTGAAAATTCAATTCAATGTGAATCCCTCCACTCACTCGTCTTCCTATCTGTAGCCACATCAGCCTTTGGATGTTTGTCGCCCTCTACTGTTGGGTCTTGAAACCGCTTATTTTTCCCTCCTACAGCATGACATCGCAGTCAAACTTGCTCTTGGGCAGGGAAGAAGGGTTCAACTGGTATTGTACAACTCTTCCGTGGATTTCCATATGCTTTTGCATCAGCTCGCCCTTGGTTCCTGCAGCTGACCAGGCCGCCATCACTGTCCTTGTCTTTTCCATCGCGCTGTTCTCAGAGATGACAGCTGAGCCTCCATGTTAATGCAGCGCACCTGCAAGAACGAAGGCTGTGATGCTAACAGTAACATTTGTATGGGGCACAAGAACTGATGCCAGTTTTAACGCGTGAACATGCCAGTATGTCTGCTTCTGAGCTTGTGGGGAAAGCGGCGCTGGACACTTGAAGTCACTCATTATTTCTTGCTTGTTGGTGCCTTTGTTTTTGTCTAATTAGAAATGATAATGCTGGAGTGAGTTAGTGGTGAGATATTAATCCATCCAGGCTCCTGATGCAGAGGGCATGGCTTGTAGATGATGTGCTTTGACCTGTTGTCATCATTCCAGTGCTTCGCCTTTGCTTCTGAAAAGTCTCAAAGAGTAGTCCTGTTTTCCCTGATAAGTTGCACCAGGATTACTATCTTTTTCATTGGGGAACTTGAGTGTTTCATCTAGACAGACTCCATCCTGCTTGGTTACTGAATGCACGGTACAAACTTGGACAAAACTGTCCTGCTAAAGTTATTAGAGCAATTATAAGTAATGCCAAATTACAATATGGTCATATTAATAGAGAATTAAACCATGTGATATGCTTGACCTTTCTGTGTTTTAATGGGTGGTGGAATGGGTGCTTGGTTGGCAGATCACAGTAGCATTTAATTGTAAAGCAGGCAGACTGTTTGGGACTGGGTGATACTTGGGTGTTATGAAGATATTTTGGAACTGTAGATGCTCTGGGGCCTGAGAGAGCGACCATTTTGCCATCTTCTGTGTACTGTGTTGTGTGTGTTAGGATCGTTACGCAGTTGGTTCTGTTCCCGGCTTGCGTCACGCCTCCTCCATCTGCAGATAGGTCACAGGCAGCGGCTCATAGTTTCTTTGTCTCCTCTCTGCCCTCCAGGCCCGTGGGTCACTTACCTCAGGGCGCCACACTGACGGTCAACACCAACCCCAACGTGAGCATCAAGTCTGAGCCCATCTCGCCAAACCGGGACCGCAGCACCCCTTGCTCTGCGTCCAGCGGCGTCCTGACGGCTGTCGCCCAGTACCCCGGGGCTCTGCGCCTGGAGACCACTGGCCGCTCGCCCGTCGACAGCCTGAGCAGCAACGGCAGCTCCTATGAGGGCAGTGACCGCGACGACGGGGCCCAGGCACGGCCTCCCGACTTCAGCTCCACGATGGTGCCCCTGCGGCCTTCAGCTGAGGCGGAGCAGGAGGGCTCCAGCGTCAAGCGAATGAGACTGGATGCCTGGGTCACATAAAAAGGAAAATCAAGAGGTGTACATGACGCCCCGCCCCATCCCCCCATCCAGCCATTCATCCACACTGATGCTACTGCCACCAACCATTGCGGCCTCCTACCACTACCAACACACACATACACACACTCGTGCACACAGTTCTCATTGACTGAACCCAGCAAACCAGGGATCGACCTTCTGTTTGGAGTGGTCTGGATTTATTAAGGACCTGGGCAGCAAATTGTGGAACTTTAATTGTTTTTAAAATATTTATCCTTCAATGCAGAAGAAGGGGGGGCCTGGGAGTTCTGGGTCAACAGAAAAAGAGGTAATATGTGTAAAAGACGGACAGTGGGCTTTTTCCTAGCTTTGTTTTGTGTACTATATGCAGTATGGTCTAAGAATCCTCTGGATTCCACAGTTAATTTTTCTTTGAGGTTTTTCTTTGTTGAACTGCACTGCTCTGTAGCCATAGGACACGTGAGTCATTCTTTGCACTGGGCCTGATCACGGCTTGGATTTCTGCTGCCCCCCCCTTGCAGTGCAGGTTGTTTTTGCTTCTCATAACAGGCTTTACAAACATTGTCGTCCACCTTGCATTGGCCATTGCATGCAGTCCAGCTTGGCAAGATCCACATTCACAAAAGACAGACCTGCTAAAGCTGTCGGTTTCAAAGTATTTCTCTGACTCGTAGCCTTTTCGCATTCAGTTCTGCTCTGAAACCCGACAGATCTAGGTGACAGTACTTTTAATTAGGTGGTTACTCCACCATGAAGGCTACAGAATCAGAATGCCAATTCAGAATGAAGTGTTGTGAACATTCTCTGTAGACGGTGAAGGTAAACCAAGGTCTTGTGGAAGCTAGAGTGTGGCTGGGTTGTTTGTATTGTGTCAAAGAAGGAAGCCTTCTGGTGGGATGTAGAGGTAGCAGAATAGAGTCAGTGACAGGCAAATACATCTCTTGGGTTCAAGTTCACCCCCGACACACACACAGAATATTTTGGTGTTGGCTCAACCTGTTCCCCTCTCTGCCACAAAAGACTTGTCTCTTTTTGGAGAGGACTGTAGCCCTCTGTGCTCTTTAACCCCTATCCCGTGTTTGGGGTCAATCTGACCCCAGAGCATCATTAAACGGTAGGCAAATTTCACATGGG
>JAODKL010000135.1:14916935-14927961 GCA_026780765.1 Petrocephalus schoutedeni
GGTTTATCTTCACTGTCTTCCTCTAAATCTGCTTTGATAACAATTGAATCTGCTTCTTCCAGCACAAAATTGCTATCCACCTCCAAATTGCTATCCACCTCCAAACTGCTGTCCACCTCAAAATCAATTTTAGGTGTGGGTTTATCTTCGCTGTCTTCCTTTAAATCTGCTTTGATATCAATTGAATCTGTTTCTTGCTGCAGAAAGTTACTGTCCACCTCCAAATTCATTTGGGGTGTGGCCTTATCACAATTTTTCTCCAAATCTGCTTTGGCATCAGTTGAACCTGTACTTACGGTTTCATCATCATGATGACCCACGTCCTCATCCAGGTCTGTCTGGTCATATACCTTATTTCCAAGATTTCCAACATTGTCCTGTTCTACTTGACCTACTCCTGTATTCTCTTCACTTAGGAGTGCTTCCCTATCTATCTCCAGTACAGATTCTCCATCAGATTCCAAATATCCAAAATCACATTCAAAATGTCTCTCTTCAGTTTTATGATTTCCTTGACCGTCGTCCTCCTCTGCTTGGCTTGCATCAGTCTCTCTGTTATTAAAGCATCCTGCATCCTCGCTGCTTTGCACCTCCTCCCCCTCTGGCTCTTCAATGAGATCCTCTATCATTTGGTCACCTTTAGAACCAAGGCTGTACCTTTTATCCTTTTCAAATATTCCTGCTCCTGGATCTCGTTCTTCATCCTCGCTGGAGTCAATCTCGCCTAAGTGTGACGCTTGTGTGTTCATGTCAGCCTCATCGCTCCTATATCGGATCAAGGGGCGGGTGTCGGCGAGCGTGTTCTCCAAAGCGTAGCTGTCAGTGCTGTCAAGATCTCCCCCTGTTTTCCATGAATTGGTGGCATTCGAAAAGTCGTCACTGTCGTAGATTTCTTCTTGCTCCACATTTGTGAAAATAAGCTCTTGCTGTTCATTTGTTTTCTCCACTGGGGGGCACTCTAAAATCAAGGTCCCACTGTTGAAACTCTGACATTCTTCTCCGAACTCCATCACTTTATCTACTTTTTTCTTATCTGCCTCTTCATGATCACAGATCTGTTCTGCTACATCTTCTGCATTCTCTTCCTTTAATTTACATGCATATTCCTTTGGTTCAGCAGTTATACATTCTTCCAGAGTCAGTTCATCCACCTGCAGATTTGGTCCATTGTTCTGGTCGGCCATGCTGGCCACGTTGTCCTTACTTTCTTCATTAGATGTTGTTGTTGTTGTTGTTGTTGTTAATGATGATGTTTGCCTTTGATTCAAAGAAACCTCTTCCAAAAACTGTGAAGTCTTTACTTCTGTCATGGATAATTGAGAATCTTCAATAGTTTTCTTATCCAGAATGATCTCAGCAGAGTTAGACTGATCACTTACTAACGTTCCATAGCCAAAAGAAACTGTTTCATTTGAGATGTTTTCCAGTTCTAATTCTGTTTCTGATTCGGGTTCTGGTTCTGACTTAGATCCTGATGTTATGCTTTCCATTTGATTAGCCTCCTCTGACACCACTTGTTCATCACCCCAAACAAACAATTTTTCATTAACAGCTCCAACTAGAAGGTGCTTTTCAGAGAGCTCCTCTACAGATCTGTCGCTAAAATTGTCTTCCGGCTGATCAGAATTCAAAGTCTCTGGATCTGCTTTGTCAGAAACATTAAGTGTTTCGTCCAAGGCAGGAGACAATTTGATGTCAGCAGTCAATTGTGATGACACTGTCAAATCTTTGAATGTGTTTTGTGAATGCTGGTCTAACTCTTCTTCTGCAGTGGGCTGCAGCTTTGTCAGATTTTTTTCTAGCCCAGCAACTGGTAAATTGCATTCTTCCTCCATTGCGTTAGCGTGCATTTCCCTGATGACAGATGTCTCAGTGACAGATGTGTCTAGACTAATGACGGTGGCTTGTAATGCTTGTAATGTTTGCTCAGAGAGAGCATAATCATGGCCGTCCTCCTTATCAGCCTCAACTGCTCTTACCTCTTCAGTAAAACTGCTGTCAGTCGCACCTGCTTTTGAGTAATGTGTCGACCAACCCGGAGAGCCGTGTGCCTCTGCACACCATCTGTCTCGCTCCTTATTTGTAATTTCAGATCTCGTGGATTTCTCTTTAGGGGCGAGTTGTGGGGCCTGAAGGCCTGCTGGGGCCATTGTTGGTGTGGTCATCTCAGACCTTGTCCCACGCCTTACTGACATGGTGGGGATAAGGCTTTGCTTAATGGTTTGATGTTTCGGCACTTCACCTACGAATGACACAGAAACAAAAAGGGTTACTGCATCTTGTTGATTGTTCACTTGTGCAGAAATTGGCATTTATACAATCTTTCAACATGACACAACAAAAATATCAATAAGTGTAGCCTGGTTTTCTCGTTAATGTTCTCTTGAAAATGTGGTTTTACTAGAGATTGTTACTTTACAAAAAAAGAATATATGTCTACTAAGTAATGAACAGTACCCTGAGAAAATCAATCAAATCCCAATACTCATCTCATAATACATGCATTTGTCATCTGAGCTCAAGCACTAATGGATATATATTGACCAAGGATTCCTTCCCCGTGGTTCTAATTACACACAAAGCATGATCCCCGGACCCTCAGAGACCATTACAAGCAGCTTACAGATACATAGCCCAGTATCACATCAGTGTGTGTACATAATGGTCTTGGTCATGCAAAACAGTCTGTTAAAAACTCTGATTCTGTGAGACATGCATGGAAATATCCGTACCGAAAGTGCTGGTACTCTGGTAGTAACTTCTGGAAGGTACATGTGGCCTCATACTCTCACTGTCCAGCAGAGCTCTGCAAATCAAAAAAGTCACAGGCGGAATTTAATAGCAGTCACTGGAATGTAATGTTTGGGCCTTTGGTGTTACTTGGGAAAATCTGCCATCATTACATCATCAGGCATCATACATCTTGTGAGATTTAAAACTGAATTGTGACCAATTTTTATTACTGTAGGTATATCCTCGCAATGCGTGTTTCTGTGGGGATAGGTCTTCTCCTTAGACCATACTTGTGAAAAACTTGACTGTAGAAACATGAAATGAGACTAGCTTTCTAAAATGAGATACTGAGTCTGAATTTTCGTCTTAAAGTGGTGGTCTTCCAGCCAGATTTGGATTTGGGTGGGGGTGGGGGTTTTGGGCCCTTTGTTGAACTGGAACAACAGACTGGGATGCATTAATATGATAATGGCCTGAAAGCTTTGTTCACTGTCAAGCCATCTGGGTCCTCAGCCTGCCTTGGTTGCCTTTATCCCAGGGCCGTATCTGAGAGACGGGCCTCCAGAGGCGGGTGGCCACACAGACACAGCGGCCCGGCCAGATGGGGGGGCACGTTCATGACTGGTCAAGCAGCGCTAATGACCGTGTTCAACCCCAAATGCGAACCCTGTGCCACTACTGCACGACTACAGCAAACTCCCAAATTTATTGGGATTCCCTGGGTACAAGGACTGTTTAATACCATTTAATCTGTGGAGTTCATTTTTAATATTACCCCACTTCAGTCCCGGGCTTTATACCTATTGATTTTTTTTTCCCCCAGAGAAACTTATATGTTAGAGAAAAATCAATTTTTTGTAATTTCACATCGAACCACTGGGGTTGTTACAGTGCAGCTGATACCGTCGTCGATAATCTCGTAAAGCAGTGGGAGAGCATTTGGTGGTTTATACACATGAGCTTCATCATACCAGAGTGTGATTTTTTTTAAGGAACTAATCCCTGCCTGCTCTGCTGACCCTGATCTGGAATTCTACTTCTCCCGCTAGGGTGAGAAATGCTTGGGATATCCACGTCGAAAACCTTCCGGGGGCATTAGGAAATGTAACTGGAAAGTGTGCAATTTGTTTCCTTTGGAGAAGAGCAGTGGCACGGTACCTGTATGTGGCCACCTCCAGCCCCAGCGACATCTTCATCTGCAGCAGGTTCTGCCTGTCCATCAGAATAACAGCAGTCTGCTCACTAAGCTCTGCTTTCTGCCTCTCCAGGGACTCCAGGTGCACCTGAGACACATTAAGAATAGATGCTTGATACTTACTGGACATGAAAGGATAGCAAATAGGAAGACGTAACAATCCTGTCGTGCGTGATGAAAATGTCACTGCAATGTAAGTTTAACGTCGTCACAAGTTTCTATGTTTTACTTTTCCTTCCACAAGCCTTCAGCTCCTTGTAAACTAATTTAATACTTCATTGAGCAAAACCAATTTCAGGAGTCTCCGGGCGTTAACATGGTCCCACTCATGTCCTGCCTTTCAAAGGCACCTCTTGCACGAAGAACTAAATGGGAGCATTAGCAATTAAAATGAACCCCTCTTCCTCATATCCCACAGGCTAGAACTAAACAGGCGTCATACAAACGCACAATGCTCCAACCGTCGGCCAGCCTATTGAGATGCTACACAATGCACTGGCCCAGCCATGACATCATGTCGGTGGATTGTGGTACCCTCATGCAGCCCCCCCCACTAAACCACCGCCTTAACTATTTGCGGGATGATGGAAATACAGGAGAACAAGTTAGTGCATTACTATTAGTATCATGTGAAATCAACATGAGTTATTGTGTGAAAAGGAGAGACACATGAAGAGAAAAGTACACCCCACTTGTGCTTTTTCTTTTACAATACAAATATGGGGTGATCTTATGGCATTTCCCAGATATCCATTCTTAATCCATTCTTCCAATTTCCGGTCTCTCTTCCTCAGCTCTGTTGCTTCTCTTGCAGCCAGCAGAATAGCATGACAGGGAAAACTGACAGGAAATCCTGCTATTATTTGTTTCAAAAACCTGTTATAAGGAGCACAATTTTTGCTATTTTGAGTGACTTAAATATGTTCTCATACACAGATGGAGATCCAGCTGCACTAGCAGTTATAGAACTGCGTTAAGCGCGGCCTGTTGGGAGCATGAGATATTTCTGCTCATTCGTTTATTATTTGCAGTGCTGAGACTTCCCCAGAGTGCCCAGTCAGCGCGATATCTAAGCACATCATATTTGCGACCTCTGTGTTTCCTATTGTGTCACCCTCGTTTTTAGAAGAGGAGGAAAGCACTACAGTAATACTCTTTGCTGTATTCAGATTATTTGCATTTTCTTAATGAAAACATATTAACAGTCACATGATTACTTCCCAGAAGTCAATGCTCTGTATATGACAGAGACTTGTGTTTGTGGAACACACATCACTTTTTTATAAATTTGCCAAATACAACAAAAAGTCATACAAAACATTGGCAATACTGCTGTTTTCTCACCTCCAGATGCTGGAGCTCTTTGAGCATCCTGTCGTTCTGTTGAGCAACATTCTTTTCAAGGAGCACTTTCCTGTCCTGGGCTGCCCCCAACTCCTTGGCTAGACCCTGGGCCATCAAGCAGCTCTCCTTCTTCTCATGGGTCACCTGGGCCATACCGGACTTGGCCTGGGCGAGCGAGTCTTCCAGACGCTGAACCTGGTTCTGGTATGATGCTGCTGCCTCCTGCCATGCTTGGGAAGCCCTCTGAGAGAACTCTTGCTTTACGTCCTCAAGGCCAAGTAGCTGTGGTTGAACATTAGCATGAAGAGGGATGTATTGAGTGTGGATTAGCTTGCTTTTCAGGAATGAGACATCTTCATCGTGAACCTCCTTGTGGAACTGTAGCTCTTTCTCCAGTTGAACCAGCTTTTCTCGTAACCAAATCTGGGCTCTGTGTTCCTCCTCCAGGGTTTTCCTACTTTTATCTACTTTCTTCTTGGTCTCGGCCCGGACATCTGCCACCTTCTTCCTCTGCAGCTTGAGCATCTGCAGCTCCTCACTAAGATTGCTCACCTCGATCTCCACCCTATCCTTCTCATTTAAAGCTGCCTCCACTTCCTCCCTGGTCTTCCTCAGCTCAGCCTCCAGCTGTCCTTTCCAGGCCTGCCGGTTCTTGCTCTGCCTCAGAGCCTCAACTTCCCCATGTAACAGCTTGTTCTCCTCCTCAAGGAACTTCACCCTGCCCAGGTATGTCTCCAAACGCTTGTTGAGCTCCAGCATCTGGTACTTCTCAGTTCCTAGGTGGCCATGGATGCTGGGGACCTCCATGCTGGAATTGTCTTCTCGGGGGACGTAGATGAATCTCTGATAGGTTTATGATCCCTCGTGTTTTAGATGCTCTACTCTCCTGTGCTTTCAATTGCAGGCTCTCTGTGGCAGCTTCTGGTCTGAGGCTCTGTGCCCCTTGGAGTACAAATGGCAGTGAGAGAGACACGCCTTTCATACTTTAATAAAGAGGGGGAGGGCAAACGAAAGAAAGGACCAGCGGGAGAGGGGAGGGGGGGGAGGTACAGAGGAGGAGCAGACTGATGAGTTTGGGATTAACCCCATACATGCTGGGATTCTTTGCGGTAATGATGCAGCCAATTTTTTGGAGGACTTCATGTTCACATTTATTATAACTGAAGTGTTTCTGACAGCACAGGCCATGAGGCTGGGGTACACTCTGGCGGGATGCCAGTCCATCACAGGGAACCCACATGCGCCCACTCAGAAGCACATTTATACACTGGAGAATTTACAGATGCTGATTAGCATAACTGCAGAGTCTTTAGACTGTGTTATGAAATCGGACTTCCTGGAGGAAAGCTGTGTGATTTGTGGATAAAATGTAAACTTCACACACACAAAGCTGAGGCTAGATTCAAACCCCCAGCCCTGAAAGTGGGAGAATACAGAGCCACCCACAATGGCAATCATATTTATATTTATCATATTTATTATACTGCTCTTTACTGCAATGACAGTCTGGTGATGTTTGGAATAAATATACCATTGTATTTTATAGCAGGATTTTAAGTAAGATGAAAAATGCACTTTCCCATTGCAAGATTCCAGTGTCTTAATTCATTATTTGATTTCAGTTTGTGGGAAAAAAATTACATTTTACGACTCTTAGATCACAAATTATATGTTGGCGGCCAAAGCTTAAAATTAACAACAATAATATTCATCATAAAAATATTCAACACTTTTCTGCCAAAGACTAGACTAAAAAATGTGAAGAATTAAAAATAAAATTTCACATTTTCAAGTTTAAAAAAAACATTCTTTCCTCATTTTCTCAGATGACCAGCTGATCTCACCATATGCCTGCCCCTCACACACACACACACACATACATACATACATATGAATGTAAGAGCTGTCAGCGTCAGCTTCTGCTCACTCACTCACCTGGCTTCAAGCTTCATTGATCTTTATGGAGGCGGATGATACTCACTCAATTTCACCTGCATCCTGACTAGTTGCCAGTAGATGTCAGTATAGTGCAATAAACGGGAGATGATTCCAGTCAGTCATCTAACGCACTTCAGAGAACCTAGACTGTTTTGCCCTGTTTATCCGCCTTCTCACAGTGGCGTCCTAACTATATAACCAGGGGCATCACCATACTGTATTCTGATTCAAGATTCAGTTTTTACCAAAAACACTGTACTTTTATTATAACAGTTCATGCATATAAGCCAGCACACCACTATGGTTTAGCCACAAAAGCCTGTAACCTAAAACAAAAGCAAAAAATCCCACATATGAATCTTTAGAATGTTTTAGAAGGGGTATGTTTCATGAAATGTGCCAAAACAATTGAGAAAAACTGTAATAGTGCACAATGTTCCAAAATGTGATAGGCCAGACCTGGGGTGTAGTGTAGTGTATACTGTGATGATTCCCCCCACCCCTCCCTCCATGTACACACACCCCAGCGCAGCACCTCATATCTGCATAATTCTGAAATGTGCTTGTTGGTGCTCAGGGTGGTGGGGGATGAGGGAGGGCTCTCTGATTGAGCGATACAAAAGTTTTTTCTTATTTCACATTTGATAGGTGCACTTGCTGTCTCTCAATCCAGCTCCAAAATTCTGAATGGTAGTTGGTTCGCACTTTCTCATTGTCACTCACTGATGATCTGTGTGGGGATTACACTAGTTTGCAAATTGCCGTGAAACAGAACACGCAAGGAAGCATGACGAGCTGAGTGCACAGATTTTTATTAGACTCAAGGCAAAGACAGGCAAAACTGGCAGGCAGGTCCTTAGTTGGGGTCACAGAGCTCGAAGTCAGTCCAACGTAGAAGGCTCGAGACGGGGGGGGGACAAAGGGAATCCGGGGAGAGCAGACACGAACAGGAATGCGACAGGTAGGTCGGGTCAGGGCTAGAGAAAGGACAGAAAGCTATCACTCAGTAAATCATCTCATGGATTAACAGGACGGACCCCGGATCTATTAAGAGTGAGCGACAGCTAGAGATGGCCAAATGAAGCTTCATGAACCATTTGCTGTGTTTTCTGACCCCGCTAGATGGTACTCTCTGTTCAAAATATGGCACAAAGCAGACCCCAAAGCAAAGCAATACCACCATCTAGTGGAGATAAAAAATACAGCAAATGGTCAAGAAGCTTCATTTGGCCATCACTAGCGACGGGTGTGGTCAATCTTCCTAATGAGCTGACAAGCTCACAAGGGGGTTGTGACACAAATTATCCATTTGAGAAATGCTCCAAAGCAGCCAATGCAAGCTGTATTGTCTCCATCCATCCATTTTCCAACCCACTTATCCGTTCAGGGTCGCGGGGGGTCCGGAGCCTATCCCAGAAGCTACGGGCACGAGGTGGGGAACAACCCAGGATGGGGGGCCAGCCCATCGCAGGGCACACTCACACACCATTCACTCATACATGCACACCTATGGGCAATTTAGGAACTCCAATTAACCTCAGCATGTTTTTGGACTGTGAGGGGAAACCGGAGTACCCGGAGAAAATCCCACAACGACACAGAGAGAACATGCAAACTCCACACACATGGAACTGGGCAGGATTCGAACCCTGGTCTCAGAGGTGTGAGGCGACAGTGCTAACCACCGCACCACCATGCCGCCCCGGAATGATTTCTATTAGAGACATTTCGCTTGTATTGTCTCTCCTTGGCAAAATATTTTAACCCAACATTAACACAACATATTAACCCGCTTCCTCCACTTTGACATGATTTAAGGAAGTTTTAATGTACACTGAGCAGATAAAGGGAACTGTACTGGTTGACTAGATTTAGAATAAATACAACAACCTATCAGTTCAGTAGTCTCGGAGCTTCTCTGCTCATGTGAGAGTCAGTCAGCCTTACCTGAGACATGTCTGGAGAGCTCAGCTATTCCAGTGTGGTTTTTACCACACCCTCCAACTCCTCGGCTACAGGTGAGCCCAGTATCGTCTCTCCTTCAAAAATATACCCCTTCTGTATAGTGAAAATGCAATGTAAATGTTGAAATGTAACATTTAAATTATAGAACTGGAAAAAATATGGAGATCAAATACTATTTTGTGATTGTATGTTATAGTTTTTCACTACACATTCAGCATATTACTAAAATATTCATATTTGTAATGCATGTCCAACCTTTGTGTACACTAAAGGGCAAATAATTGATTTTTAACATACAAAGGGTTTTATAATACTTAATTCACAATATTACCATATAAAAATACTTTTATATTGCTTCTAACTTTATTAGTCGCAAAGAATGAAGAAACCGTATACGCAGGAGTGAAGAAAGCAGAACAAGCTCCAGTGAAGACAGATCCTGTACTAGATGGTACGAGATTCGCTGTGGCCAACTGATAACAAAAAGCAGCCTGAGAATTTGCCGCTGACTGAGACGAGGGGGGGTATATTTATATACAATAGCCTCCTTGGTTTAAGTTTTTATTTATTTTGCCATAAAATAAATAAAGTCCGGATGGCCTTTAGCATTATCTATTCATCACTAACGGTGATCAAGGTCAACTGATGGGTCGGTCACCCCTAGTACGCAGCCATTGCTGTAACAGGATAATAAAAGCCTACCCACTGGGAAAATTCCCAAACTTTCCAATATCCAGTCTGTGCCTCAGCTTTGCTATAACACCGAAAGCACCAAACAAAATGTTTAGTGAAGCCTGTATCGTTTTCCCACTGAGAAGTAAAAGCGAAAATTATGTATACAGAAAAACACCATGGTTTGGCCCTGCAGATCTTTCAGGCTGAAAGCTACATGCTTGCAGCCAGTGTGGATCCTTGGTCTATTAAAGTGTTATGTGATTATTTAGAGTTTTGTGTTATTGTATAAAAAAAGAAACAATTTCCAGGACAACAGAACAACAGAAACTCAGCCACCAAGTAGCAGGCCATTTAAAGTAACAGAGCAGGGTCACCGAGTGCTGAGGTGCATAGTGTGTAAAAGTTGTCAGCGCTTTGTTGACTCAGTAACTGCAGAGCACCAAGCTTCCTCTGTCATTAACCCCGGCACAAAAGCTGTGCAGCAGGAGCTTCCTGAGATGGGCTTCCGTGGCGAGCAGCTGCATGCAAGCCTCACTTTCACCAAGTGCAATGCCAAGCGTAGGACAGAGTGGTGTAAAGTGCGCCAACTCAGCGGAAACATGTTCTGTGGAGTGACAAGTCACGCGTTTCTTTGTGACAGTCTGATGGATGAGTCTGGGTTTGACCCATGCCAAGAGAACCTGTTACTTGCCTGACTGCATTGTGCCAACTGTAAAGCTTGGTGGAGGAGGGATAATGGCATGGGGTTGTTTTTCAGGGGTTAGGGTAGGCCCCTCAGTGCCAGTGAAGGGAAATGTAATAGCTTCAGTATACCAAGACATTTTGGACAATTCTTTGCTTCCAGCTTTGTAGGAACATTTTTGGGAAGGCCCTGAGCATCTCTGCATGTCTGTACCCGAGTGCACAAAGTAAGGTCCATAAAGACATCGTTTGGTTAGTTTGTTGTGGAAGAGCTTGACTGTCCCGCACCTCAACCCTATCTAATACCTTTGGGACAAATTAGAATGGAGATTGTGAGCCAGGCCTTCACATCCAACATCAACCTCACAAATGCTTTTCTGGATGAATGGGCAAAAATTCCCATAGAGAAAGAAGAGTGGGGGGCAGCACGGTGGTGCAGTGGGTAGCACTGTCGCCTCACACCTCTGGGACCAGGGTTCGAATCCGGCCCAGTTC
>JAODKL010000135.1:14975710-14995747 GCA_026780765.1 Petrocephalus schoutedeni
TGGAACTCTCCCAAAATGAATTAGCAATTTAGATGTAGAAATTATATGTTGAATTGAAATATCCTAACATCCTAACAAAACTACATGGGTTACTTATAAGCAATATATGTACTAACATCAAATAATATAAAAATATATGGCAGCTGGACACACTATCAACCTCATGAGCTTGACTTGCAGGGTCTCACCTTGGCCAGCTGGGCCTTTAAGTCCCTCACTTCAGCCTCCAAGGTACGCTTCTCTCCCAGGCAGGTGGTCAGAGAAGCATCCTTGGAGTTAAGAATGGCTTCCAGATCCTTCAGGCGGGCCAAAGCAGCCTCCAAGTCCGACTCTTTCTTAGTGTTTCTGCGAGGTACAAGGAAGTCAACATCAAAATGCATCACAAACATCTAAAATAAGTCTTGGTCCTTCTATAGTGCCTCTGTGAGGGTAACTTCTCTCATTCAAACCCCTAAGGAGTCAGCAAAGAATACGTTTGTTAACAAGGGAAACATAACTTACATTCATTGAGAGACTTGTTCTCTACATATTACTGAAGGAAAAATCAATTACCTTCAGGGCTAGTTTTGGACTTACTTTTCTCCTTTCACTGCTTGTTGGCTTCTTTGTAAATATGTGACCATGGGTTAGATTAAACATACTGCCTAACCTCAAAGTATCTTCTCGCAGTATGATGAGAGTCAGAGAGAAGCTTCACGCCATTGGCTAAATCAGTGTTCAAATGTTTGGACACTGGCGGTCAATGAGTTCTGCTGTATCATTTCCAGAAGTATTTATAGTGGTGAAAGTCTTCATGCTTATGTTTAAAAAATAAAACAAATGGAATGAAACAAAAACAAAAAGTATGTATATACTGAATTTCATCAAAGGATAAAAGGATACAAGGAATTTTATTTGCTTAATTTGCTATGTGGTTACGTTAATTAAACCACAAATTGGAAACAAATTTGCTGTTGTGAAGTGTATTTATTCCAAATACTGCAAAATGCATTTCAAATTATATCATTAAATCCAAATCTGTAGTAGTTACACCCAATGTGTTTTGCATTATATGCATTTCCAAATCAATGAGATTGTTTAACCCAAATGATGTGATTTCTCCAGACCAGTATATTATAAACATAATTTCAGACATAAGTACATATGATTGTACTTTATAACTAAAGAATAGATGGAAGCTAAAAACAGATGAACCAGATCCTTCCTATGAATGACAAAGAAAAAGAGTAGATTAAAAAATAACTCTATTTAGGAAAGGGTGGGGCAGTGAGATTAGAGTGGAAACCTTTACGGGAGTGTCTCTGTGGGTGACTCATAGTCATCTCCGCCCAAGTGGCTTCTGCTGGGTGTTTTGTCAGGCACGTTGTCATGGCAACATTTCTGCGTCTTTAAAGTGTGTACAGAAATGGCATTCCCCTTGCCTGCTGGACCAAAAATGGGTCTCCTGATTCCCACTGTAAATATTTTGAGATTTCCCGCACTGTACGGAGAGAGTCTGTCTCCACCACAGATCATGTTATGATTTACTCATTTACATTAGCTGGAAGCTGGAGCTATAAGAGCTGTATATTACGCTGATATTTGCCTAAGGTCCCAAATCGCCCCTACTTTATATTAAATGCCAAATATGCAAGGGCAGCTGAAGGCTCTTTGTTTTTTGATAATTTACAACCTAAAAAACACACAACACAACAATCTTGTTACTTGCATATAATACAACTATCCCGGGATAAAATGTATCATTAATAAAAATTGACAGCATCACTATGTGTACAAAAATGACTGAAAAAATCACAGGACTAACAGTTATGGTAGGTTGTATCATATAGAACCTGTAGATTATCATATAGAAGCCAGAGAATTGCCAATAGTGAGGTGCTGCAATACTTCCTAACTCTCTCACTCCCACATATAGATTTGTGCAGCAAAAAGATTTGCTTCTCGTAAAAAGAGAATATGAGTGAATGCCTAGGGCTAAAATCCATGAAACAGGAATTCCTAAGTCTGCTAATCAAATGACCATCAGCTTCCTCTATTTATATGCTGATGTTGTCCATCCGGTTCTCATCATTATTTTTATGGGAAGGTTCCCTCTGAGAAAGGGTAGACTTTAAAGTCTGTTATAGGTGGAGAAAAGCCATGTAGCTGAATGGACGATGATCCATGGAAAAAGAAGCCAGAAATAGCACTTGTGTTTTCAAGCGGGGAATGCCAAGGTGGCCGAGTATGTCTTTCGTAGTATGACTTTCATATCCATTGCTTAGGTACAATTACATACATTCATTCTCAGACAATTGAGGTTCCCATCCACTCTTTCATTAGCTGTCACTGGTTATCCAATTAAGGAAGGTGATCTACAACCTAACCCTAAAAATCCCAGGGCATAAAGCAATAGTAACCCTGGGCAAGACAGGCCAGTCCATCGCAAGACAACTGGTCAGTTACATCAAAAGGCTGACAGAAGCTGTCTGGCCCAGCTAACCTGATCCTATGTATTTTCCTTTCTCAGTAAGGACTGTATGCACATGTGTGACTCAAATCCTGAAATGGAACATGAGGGTTTTTTTTCTGGAAAATGTTTCCAGTTCTGCTCCTAAATTCAATTTTTCTTTGTGAACAGGCCTCGGTACTCTGCTAGAGTCAACTGCCTTTTGGACATGTATGTAAAAGTTTAATACTCAGAGGGGCTTTAAAATTACTTCAAATATAAACCACTCTTTAAAAATTAAACAATAGCAGACTTGGAAAAGCATTCACACAAACATTTCCCATTTATCTGCTCAGGATGCTAACACAATACAGGGCATTGTCTTACTGCCTGCTTAATTTGTAACACCCAGTAACTTGTCCAGTCACAGTGATGCTATAGGAACTGATTTTTTTTTGCTGAAAGGAGCATGATAATGTGTCCATAAGGTGCTAATAATGTGTTTTGACACAACCCTCTACTATTCCTGATATAGCCAAGTGAGATTACTTTTTAGCTAAAAGTAACATGCATTAAAGTGCCCATCCAAACAAAAGAATTTTCATAACAATGGTTTACTTATGAAGGCTTCACATAAGAACTGAGTAAGGAACAGATTCATACCCAGGGACATCTTGTGTTTGTACATCTACTCTTGCTGGTAAGACATTTCAAAAATATTTCAAGTTTGGTATCAGTAACACTGACAACTGCAAGGAGTCTTATGTTCACATTTACGATGTGGTTCTTCTACATGTGACACAACAGCTTGCTTTCACTTTGGCTCTAACAGGAAAAGCCTTGTACATTAGGGGCATTTGGAACTAAGCTAAATAGTGATTACAAAGCCTAAGAGGTGCTGAGAAGTGACTGCATGTTGCAGAATTTGCAAAGCATGAGAAGTTAACCTTCAGAATTGCAACTGTATGTGCATAACTGCATTTATGGCCCTCAATGCTGGATACAGTATTTACAACAGGCCATATTTTTTTAACATTATTGCACATAAAAAAACTCTGCAGGTTCTAGATTTGTTTACTCAATACCAGACCTAATAAGATACATCTGTGGCAAAGTTTTAGAAATGGTTCCTTGTGTTTGGTGTCTATCCAGCTGTCTCCTGTTATATGGAGCCAGGGTAGAGCTGTGTTTATGGGTAGTGTTGCATTAGTGCTCTGGACAGGCACCAAACCCTGTGGTTGCAACTGGGGACGCACTCAGAGAATCGACTTCTCACGGCAAGCTCTGCCACATGGAGTTGCCACGTAAGACTGAATTTTTCAGTGGGAACCCCAGGCACATTGGTATATAAATGGTTGCGTTATATTTATAGGTTGTCTACTTTAGAGCTTGCAGGATTAAAGAAATGCTACCAAAAGATTTGATGCCAACAGCTTCTCAATCAAAGCAATTAGAGGCCCGAAAACTATCAGCCTTTGTGCTATCCACAGAGAGGAAATCCCTCAGTCCTTCAATACAATTGTAATTCAGATGTATATCTGAACTACTTACTTATCATAAGTGGGCAGCAAATTCACGTTTAATTCAAGACTCCTCCCATGGTCAAGCTTCTCTACCATCCCCCTCAAAAGAAACTTCACTTAGAACAGAACACCCACATCTTAAAGCAATTAGCCTGGTGAGTAAGACTATGAGTCATGGACCTTGAACTGTTCCTGGAAGGAATGGAGCGCCATGGAAACTCTGATCCCAGCCTATTTCTCCACACAGACGCCCCCCCCTGCCTGCCTATCCAATAGCCACGAACCACCCTAGTTCCTCTATGGCTGAAACCATTTCTCCCTCATATGAAACACTCACAACACCATAACCAACAAATAGGCTTCTGTAGGTCAGACTTGGAACAGATTTACAGCCTCTGGTTCTCATTCCCTCTTCCCTGCAGGGTTTAGTGTAACAAGCAGCTCTGGTGAAGAGAGCAAAGTAATACGATGCCAGGAAGAACATAAGGCTCCACTGGCCACGCTGTAGGGAAGGTAGAAGAGGGCGAGGTCTGCAGAAGCATCAGAAGCATAACTGTGTAAAGTTTCTCATTTTTCAATGCCCATCATTTTTAGCAAATTAAACTGAACTTGACATTGTCATGAGTTTTCCATGCATGGTTACACAAAAAAACATCCCATTAAAGTATATGAACAAATGGCTTCATCCCCAGAATCCTGACTATGCTCCCTTTGTGGTTTGACATTAATGCCTAATTCATGGCTCACTAACCCAAGGCCATTTTACTCTAATGGTACTGTGATATTCTAAGGTCAATATTCTAAATAACATGATTTGAGAAAGTTGTCAAATTAATAAAAATGAATTAATTGCTCTAGACACTGCGTGCAAAGGCCACGACAGCTTCATCCTGTGATCCCTGTTTGTGATTCCTCCAGACTTGTGATACTGGGAGGCTCCTCCGTGGCAGGGGAACACAATTAGAGACTTGCTGCGTACGCTTCAGTGCCTGAACAAAGTATAAGGCCAGCTCAAAGTCATAAACATAAAAAGATTATAGCAAGAACATCAACCACCATAACAGTGGTGCAAATTATGAGGCTTTCATAAGAAGAATGGATTGCAAAAAAAATGTTTGCAAACCAGATAAGGCCATTTTTAATACGATATAACGCAGTTATGTATTAATGTCTTTACACAAGACATATTCAATTTTGTATATTTAATGTTCTAAAACTACATGTATGTTAAATCAAGTCAGTTTTCTTGGACATTAGCTCAGCATTATAAAGAGTGAGAGAATGAGAAAACTACATTAAAGAAAGGAATTTTACGGGATATTTTTCACACAACCCGTTTCACTGCAGTTCTGTAAAATCTATGCTTGCATTTAGTAATTCAGGGCATCTGCTCTTTTTGTAAATCAGTATCAAAACAGACCACGCAATGTCATTCGGTTAAGATACTATGAATAATATATTGCATACAGATTAGCTAAATGCATAATTTAAAATCGGTGATATCTGAGCTAAAGTAAAGGAGAGTTAAATTATCAATACAATTTTAAAATTTTACCATCTTAAAAAATTAAAAAAGATCTTAAAATATCAATTAAATTGCTAAAAATGGACCATTTTATATTCCACATTATAAAAATCATAAACGATGGCACTTTTCCTGACGAAAAGGAAAGGTTGCTGTCTGAATCAGTGCCTTCTCTGCATAATTATTTTCATTTACGTTCCTGCTGCAAAGCAAAGCCAGACTGATAGCACTGCCACCGTCAGGCCTGTCCCTAGTGTCACATTACAGGCAGGAGTGTGTCTGACCCGGGAAAATCCTAGCAGAGGCCTGGAAATGGAGGTCCTTCCAACATCATGCCAGCTGGCGAGTGTCATGAAAATCGGTCGTATCGGGACACATGGGCACATTTGCACACAGCAGTCTCCACCACACAAAGCCTGCATTCTGAGCCCACGGTGCCCTTTGGTCGGGCAGCTGCAGCAGACACACCCATCTATCAGAAAGCTGTGCCACAAACAGGTTCGGTGCAGTCAGTGGAATCTCAGCTTTCTCTCATTTGCCTTTGGGGGGACATTAACTTTGCCATTATGCTACTATTCATGCCTATTTGATAGTGAAGCCTGAAGTCAAGGCAAACAAAGATAGGCAGGCTTCTGGAATGCTTTTCATTCAAAAGGTCCGTTTTATCTACACTGAAGAAAATGTGTTGAAAAGATTAGAACGCAGAATCACAATCCCTATTGACAGACTCCTATTTGCACAAAGTAAATAGTCCAGAATTGAGACAAACAATTACAGGGTGATTTTTAAATAATTGGGATATCCTTACCCCACCTGCACAGACAAATAACTCTCTGGATCATTTGAAAAGCTGAAATATCATTAACGTGACTTGTTGAAGCAGAGTGACGCAGTACGAGTTACTTAATTGGAAGGTTAAAAGTTCAAATCTGACAAGAGCCTCTTTATTTGGGCACGGTGTGGTCGTGGTCGGCAGGATAATTTCACCACTGGGCCCTTGAGCACGGTACTCAACTCCAATTACTGCAAGGACTGGCCAACCCTGCTGTCTCACATGTACCTCACTATGGATAAACACATCCAATAGGTAAGGAAATGTAAATGACCAGGTAGTAAGGAGCAGTGATCCAAAGAGTAAAAATCCAAACCAGGATTTTGTTTCAACCAACCAGTTGAGTATTTAGAGTCTCAGTCACAGAGCTCAACTAGTTGGTTGACACAAAATGGTCTGGATTTTTACTCTTCGGACCTGGATTACCCACCTCTGGTAAGGAGTATTACAGTCTCCCATGCTTAGTTGTCACTGGTTGTGATAAATGTTCTTCATTCCATTAACCTGTAGGTTAAACTATTCTGAACTGACACCACATACAGTTTGGTATCTAGGTTTTACATCAGGGGTCTCAAACTCCAGTCCTGGAAGGCAGGAGCCCTGCACATTTTTGGGTTTACCCTTATTTAACACGTCTGATTTAACTCCTCACAGCTTGCTGTGCTAATTACCACACAGCCCTTCAGCTCAATCGTTTGTGGTGGGACAGGGAAAGAACTAAACTACACAGGGCACCGGCCCCCAGGACTGGGGTTTGCACCCCTGTTTTACATGAACAAAGTAAAAAGCTTCCTGCTATTGTCATTGGCATTTGGGGTCTAATGCAAAAATGTTTTACAGTCTGCTTAAGAAGTGTTAGACTTTTCCTACAAAGTAAAATAACAAGAGACTGACATAGCATGGGAAATCCGCAAGGCATTCTGGGAATTTTTTTTCCATTTTTGAGCTCAACGAAAACTTATCAGGGGCTTACTTGTGTACTGGGCTTGTCTGGGCTAAAGTCCAGGGCTGATCAAGCAGACCGATCTGCAGCTCTGGATCTTTTTCTAAGAAGGAAACGTGATTCAGCCACGGGCCAGTCTAACACCCACAAAGTGCGGTATCAACAAAAGCCAGCAAGAAACGAAACTCAAAGCGCAAAAAATGTTATTAATCGATGAATTGGATAAAAAAGAATTTTTAAAAGAATGTATGTGCAATCGCGTGCACGCATGCCGCTCCTGACGGGCTACTCCGTCAGATTGCAGTGTCCTCACTCTGACCTTATGTCAAAAGTAAAGTTCTTTTATGCAGTGCTATACAAAAACAACATTAAAGTGAAATAAGAGTAAAACACACACTCACGCCATTCACTCACACATGCGCACCTATGGGCAATTTTTTTAGTAGCTCCAATTAACCTCAGTATGTTTTTGGACCGTGTGGGGAAACCGGAGTACCCGGAGGAAACCCCACGACGACATGGGGAGAACATGCAAACTCCACACACATGCCACCAGGGCGGGATTCGAACCCCAGTCCCAGAGGTGTGAGGCAACAGTGCTCTACAAAAACAACATTAAACTGAAATAAGAGCAAAACACACACTATTCTTCACATTTATAATGTGAAGTGCTCCCACACTTTGGTCGAACTGTTTTCTCTGCTTCTGTCATGTCCCATTTGTTTAATTTTATTTGGAAAACACCGCCTCCGCTCTTCCTTCGCCACGCCTTTGGCCACGCTGTGTTCAGCTCCGTCTGCAGGTGAAGTAAACTTCACCGCGACAGAGAGAGTTATGCACTAATAACACGACACAACCAATCGACAATTAAATTAGTTGCCGACACTTTTAATAGTCGTTTAGCGATTTTATCGACTCGTTGTTGCAGCCCTAGTCAGGATGATCAGCTGTGCAACATGGCGTGCCAGCTAGGCTCCGTCTGAGTCAGAGAGCTCAGGCCTAACAGGACTGCGAAAACCCCCATAGCAACCAAACACTGAGGAACACAAAGCCTGCAACGTAGGAGACGGAGGAGGCAGTAATGGATTTTCGCATGCCTGCCGTGGCAGACTGGGGCGTGGCTCCACTTTACATTCTCCGTTGCAGAGCAATGCATCCGAAATAGATATCACAAGGTATTTATGTCTCCGCAGTACGAAATGCATCTCATTGTTCACTTTGGGCCCATGAAAAATTTGCACACAGGCAAGGTGCTAATTACACTGTCGCCACGTAATCAGTGCCTGCGGCTGTATCGTTTCCCACAGCGGGCCATGAACCTTTGAGTAGACGCTGCAGGCTTGCGCCGTCATCCTGACTAACGTGTGCATGTACTCTGGCACATTATGCGCACAGCTGGGACGCATAAGGTCCAGTGGCATAATGAGCATTTTACTGTGAATCACTATTTGCTCCCGTCAGTCACTCTTACTTTTAAACTTTTTTTTTTTTTTTTTTACATTTTCCACATTTTTATTAAAGGTCATGTGGCTACTAGTTTACCAAATTATGAAGGCTGAATACTGACCAAACCAGGAGGTTTTAAAAACACCAAGACTTAAAACCACTTCTAAGCCCTTCTAAGGTTTTAGGACGGGAGAGGTTCTTGTTCAACGCATCTCTGTAAGATGACATTCCAGCAGTGCTTTCTTGATACACAAAGATCAAGGCCCCATCCAAATGATGAGCAAACATCCACAGCGACAAGCCCATACCTTAATGGTAATTGTGATCAAACTGATTAGGTTAAGATATTAAATTCCATCTGATAAAGCACACAGGCCTTGGAATACATTCACCATTGGTCAATCCAAGAAATCAGGCCTTGGTTCTGTGGAGTTTCATGCATCATAATTATCATTATGCATAAGCTTCATGCAACAGAGAGATGGACACAGAAAGTCAGAGCAGATGGACACTTGGTGGACGCTGCATTTTTAAAAATAATTACTCCGGAATGCTGTTGTGTAAAAATCACTGCATGCATCTCTCTGCCACTTAAAAGGCCACTTAAATGTTCCTAAATAACCAGGCAAAACAATTAGGTCATTGGCTTCTATCAATCCTCTATGCAAGACACATTCAATGAAACATCTGCCTAGAGCTGTCACTGAAGGCCTGTAGTACATACATACTTCTCTGTGAGACAGGCAAAATGTGCAAATATTATTGTTGGCATTTGGGCTGAGGTGTCTAGGCAGAACGGAACATATGATGGAATAGGACTGAGGGACAGAAGCAGGAACACAAGAAAGTGTTCCAAGCAGACCCCAGACTTTCCATATCTTTGCTCTTTCCCAGCTCCCACCACACCTGTATTAGGTATTTGGTGTTCCTGATTGGCTGGCAGCTGGGAGGGAGCAAAAACGTGGACTGTCTTGGGGTCACTGAAGACCGAGTCGGAAAACGCTGCTGAACGATGGCTTTATAAAAGAGGATGAATAAGATGAACAGCAGGACTAACAATGAATGAATGGGCGACAGAATAGAGCCGTCTTTGAAAACACGCCGCCATGGAAGAACAAAAGAATGAATGGAAGATGAATGACAACATCATACTGTGCTTCATGCTCAGTGGAGAATCCATACGGGGTCACGCGCCCTTTGATGTCCTACCTGGCCTTGAGTTCCTTATACTCCTCGCGCACCTTTCCCAGCTCCAGCTGCAGACGGGCGCGCTCCTTGGCCACCGAGTCCAGCGTCTTGCGGGCGTCGGCCAGCTCGGTCTCGTAGGCCGCCTTCATGCCGGACAGCTCGCGGCTGACCTCGGTCTCCGACTCGGTGATGCGCATGCGCAGCCCGGCGTTCTCCAGCTCCAGCGAGCGCACCTTGTCGATGTAGACGGCCAGCCGGTCGTTGAGGTTGCTCAGGTCCTCCTTCTCCTGCAGCCGCGTGATCCGGTTCGGGGACATGGCCGTCGGCCCGCCGCGGGTGGCTCGCTTCTGACCTGGTGTCTCCATGGCGTCCCAAAAAGTACTTCTGGATTTGCTGCTGTGGGACAGGAAGGTGACAGACAGGCAATTAACATATGCGTCTCGCACAACATATAAATGAACCTTTACAGACATACCACTTGAAGTATATGGGATTCAGGGAGTGAGATGAGGGACACCGGGGGGGGGGGGGGCTTGGGCGGTATTATGGTAGTACCCCCGTGCTCAATAAGTTTTATCTGGAAATACTGGAACAGCACTTCTTTTTAAATACCATCAAAATACCATATTCCGTGGTATAATCATCGGATGGTACGATGGTTTTAAAAATAAGATTCCCCCAAATTTAGTTCTCGCTCTGGTTGAAGTGGAAAATACTTCTTTGATGACTAATTTTACCACTACTGAATAGCGGAACAACTATTTCCAGGATACTGCACATCACTCACCAAGATGCCGTCCAGGGCCATATTCGCAATATTCATCTTGGGAGGGGGTTGGAGCCTAAGCCCCCGCTATACTCCACTCACTGGCCTCAATAGCTGTGTATCGGGATGTACTGTACGTCCTGACAAGCTAACATCACCTTAGCGGGTTGAGGATTAAATCTAACACATCTGTAGATTATATTAAAGGTCTAATCTGCAAAACAAGGTGACATGTTTCTTCTCAGTGGGTATGGTTTATGTTTGTCTAAATGCAACAGGGGTAGGCAATCTTAAACTCAAAGTGCCAGTGTGCATGCAGATTTTCAGGAAAATCTATAGGTCATCCTATCTTCAGCCCATCAGTCCTCTAATTAATAATCTAATTATGTAGCTGAAGTGAAACTGGCATACGCAGTGGCTCTTTCTGAATGGCCACCACTGACCGCCCCTAGTGCGACATTCATGACAAGCTAACCGGGCAGATTATTACTGCTCACTTTCCCCAGATGAATCAGGGCCGGTGAGCACGCTGTCATTCTGTCAAACAGTGACGAGGTGTCCCAGAAAAGCCAAGGCTGGCTCAGCTTCTCTCGGCCAGTGTGTGGGCCACCCTCTCTCTCACAGGCTCCGGGCTGAGCCGGCCTTGGAGCTGCCTTCGCAAACGCGCCGGCCCATTCTGCAGCACTGACTCACGGGCAGAGCAAACAGCTCTAATGATACTGCGCTGAAATGTCCATGCGAGGCAGCCTGTCGGGCGGACCTCCCACGTCAATGGGAAAGACGTTAGTGCTAAAGGCCAGTGAAGGGGGGGCTGTTAAAATGTAACAACACTGCCCAAACTGACACGCGTTCCTTAAAGTCCACAAGCAAAAGACGCGAGTCTCTGTATGCCTGCAAAGCGTGAGATCCTATTATAAAGTGCGTCCAGCTGCCCCTGTTAACACATCAACAGTTACCGAACGAATTTCCTAATAAAGTATTATTCAGAATGGTGACACTTATACATTTTTCGCCCCTCTAACACACTTTACTCCTTATACCCAGGTCGACTGCTGCTTCCACTCGCAGACCCACTGGGAATAAAGCGAATTATTTTTAACTTGGGGCGGAGGTTAGCGGAGATCGAATTTAAAGAGCAGGTGTCGGTTTACCTTGCCTGTGCCCTGGCGTGGAGTCCCCCTGCAGAGACGAGACAGACTTTCTCGGGGAAGATGGGGAATTCTGCGCCTCCGGACTGTCACAGGACTTCGCAGGCTGCGGTGCTCAGTGAGGAGTCCCTCCGTCTCTGTGCCTTTGGCTCCTGTTCCACACTGGCTGCCGTTCAGTCTTTCCCATGTATTTCTGGCGAGATCCAGAGGAGAGAGAGTGAGAGGGAGGGAGGGAGAGAGAGAGGGAGGGAGGGAGGGAGGGAGAGAGAGAGAGGGAGGGAGGGAGAGAGAGAGAGAGAGGGGGAGGAAAAGGGAGGAGTCGGATTTGACTGGAAAGACGGTAGGTGCCAGTTATTGAGGGATAAAAATTTTGCTGCGTCTGACTTTCTTTTTTTCTGTCGAAAGTGCTCACTGCCAATTTAAGGGTCTGCGAGTGACTATGATTAAGGTAAGCAGAGAGGAATACTGGGAAAGTACCCACCCTTTCCTCACCGGGTAGCGGACATTATGTGAAAAATAAAAACTTCCCCTTTTTACGTCCTAAAGTCTCAAAGTATAGTCAAACGTTTTCAAAACGTCCCCTCCTAACAAAAAAAAACCTGGGTAAACGACCAAAAAACGTGTCCTTGTCCTTCACCTAAGTTATTTCTTCCATTATTATTTACAATCAAGACAGATGTCATTTTACTGGGGATTATAGCAGATTAGCAGAGGGGACACAGTCTTTCCTCTTTAAGGAAGGTCCCCACAGACACTCCACGTTTTTGCTCCCGCCCAGCACCCTGCCAGACAGCCTACATTCCTCTTTTCCTCTTTAAGGTTTCTTTCACTTTCAGTTTGTTAAAATCGCATGCAGAATGAGGGATCTTACGGCTGAAAGTGGGGTGTGGTCAGGTAGCCCGAGTCCTGTCTGGCTGTGGATGGGATACCCCTGGGCACTGCATCAGGAGCCCCACTGCTGGCAGACAGTCTGATTCTGTCCCCTGATATGTCTGGCATTCCAGACTACAAACATCTTATTATTCTGCAGCATTTCTTCCAGTCTGACCTCTAAAGCAGCTTTTGAAAATGGACATGGAACCAATTAGTCCTGGGTTCGTCAACCGGTCTGGGCCTGCTGATAAGTCCCTCTCAGTTTTGGGTAGATCTTACGGACTGGAGGGCTGAAACAAATTTTACTACCTGGCTACATAATCAGTAATAAGATAATTTTTTTTTAATTATGTGTGTGTGGGCGGGGGTATTTTAGTACAAGGCTATGTACCTAGTCTGTATTGATTGAGAAAAAAAAAACTATGTAGGCTATGTTTTTAAATACGTCTGTGGTAAATTTTTACATTTTTACTACAGATGCATTTTCATCAAAATATGTCAGATTTGTCCCCTGATGATGAGCCCTGTATTTATCTGATTATTTCACACATACTTAGAGTGCTGGTCAAAGCATTAGGCGACATGGGCCTGGGGTGCCATCTTCTGAAGGAGGGCCAACTTAGCAAGCCCTTTTCACTCTGTCACAGGACTCTACACGCTCATTGCTGGAGGGTGAAGCTTCCTGCTGGGTGGTGAAGCTTCCTGCTGGGTGGTGAAGCTTCCTGCTGGGGTGGTGAAGCTTCCTGCTGGGTGGTGAAGCTTGCTCAGGGCTCCGACCAGCACGGCCTATAGTACTGCCTATTGCTTTGTCGCAAGACTAAGAAAAATCTGAGGCTAATAGTTATTGCAAATACATTAAGATCTTACCCCAGTGGTACTCTTTTGTGAAGATACATTTAAGTGATAACAGCACTTGCAGCTCTGATATTGTGCAGATATTGAGTCAGATCCATATTTGCCCATAATGTCCGTGTTTACAGAATGCATCTTGGTAAATGTGTGGAAAAAGCACAAGTTGAAATGCTGTGCTGGGAACCAAAAGAAGAGCAAATTATCTTCCATGATTTGGAGTTGCCAAACAGAGTGTCATATTTACTGAAATCAGTAGTCAAGAAAATGTACTTAAGACATAATATATACAAAAATTACCATGATACATTCCACATTAGAATGGTCATTAAATTGGCTTTTTACTAAATGACTCATCATGCTTATGCTGCAGTTTTGTGTGGTAGTTTAAGGGTGGCATTAAGTTTGCGCCTAAGCATAACTGAGGCTACAGTTATGCTCTCTGCTCTCCAGCCACTGTAGGAGGTGGTGGTGAAAAATGGATCACAGGCGTGTGGGCAGGTAGCAGTAGTAGAGAGTATCATGAGAGCTCTACCAAGTAATGAGAAAAGGGTTCATAGAGGAATGTAAGTGAAGCAAGGATGAAGAATACAATACAAATTTAATTATTATTAACTATTAGAAAGCAAGGATGGCAAGCAAGGCTTGAACCAAACTCACCCTGTAATGGGGAACCTGTGTAAGGTAGAATGTTAAGTGTGGTGGCATATAGTGTGTGGAAGAGGACAAGGATAGCTGGCAATATAGTCAAGTCCGCACATGACCGGGGCTTGGAGAAATGGCTCAGTACGACTAGTAGGGAGACGGGGGGCTGCTTTTGCAAATGTTGCAAAATTAGCAACTGCAAGATTAAGGACCTGAGTGGATGTGAGCAACAAAATACCTGTACATGTGAACATTATGTGAATGAACTTAAGGCAGATCTGATGATCCTTGGAAGACATTCAGCGGGGGCTTGATTTGGTGCTAGTTGGCACGTGAGGTTCCACAGAAGTGAAGCTCTGTGAGGGTGTGGAGGAGGACTCCACAGCAGTCTGAAAGAGGGCAGTGATATGAAAGACAAGTTTGGAATCAATGCATGAAAGGAGTGACTGAATAAAAGAAACAATAGTACAGCAGGCCATGCAGTACAAGAGACTTTAAGAGCCTATAATGTACAGGTTTTTATGAGAGAGACTGGATGGTAAACTGCTCATGCATAGAGGGTTTAGAGTATTTAGAGTATTCAAAGTAATAGGGTCACTAAAGCTGGCTGGCTTGAATTATAGTGGAAATACGCATGTGAGTGGGGACTAAATTAAACTATGGAAACTGAGAGTCAGAGGCCTGTAAAATGTGGCTGGGCATCGAGTTAGAGAAATACTTAGGGCAGTTACGCCTCAATGAAAGCTCAGCCAGTTTATACTAGGAAGAAGGAGTGTGTGAAACGTTAGCGACTTGGTGACGAATAACTCTGCAGGCATGCATTTTGCAGTCATTTAGACAAGGGCTGGATATACAGTCAGAAGACATTCATATTCATACATTTAGATTTTCAAATAGCTCAAATAGTTGTTCAGTTAGCATTAAATCATTAAGCTAGTAAAGACTTTTGCATATTTTGCACGTTCCTTTTCTCGATCTTCCAGTTAAGAAACATTTACATGGAAGGAAGAAAAAACACTTGAATGAATTTAATTTCATTGATGCTAGTCAGGATTCCTCACACTACAAATAAGGGAGAAACTTATTCATATATTTGAACAGGACACACCTGTCCCCAAGGAAGTAAGTCTTCTGTTCATTATTTATTTTGTATTACTGTTGATAATTTCATATTATTAAATAAGGAGACAAGGACTAAAATGTTTCTACTAAAATTATTTTGGTTTTGCCAAAATGAAAAGTAAAATAATTTCAATAACATTTAAGCTGCCAGTATCAGCACATCAAAATAATACTTCCCATATATTCTGTCAAGCAACTACCTCCACAAAGGAAGGTGTGTGCAAAAGTCATAAAATTTATATTCATCGCGTACCCGTTTTAAACAGGCAGGCCTGCCTCAGTCTCTCATGAAATAATCTGAACAAGTTTTATATACTGACAATGGAAACAGCATAGACAAACATCCCATTTTAAAGAAAATCAATCCAGCTCACTTTGTACGAAAAATAAATTTGTATTCGTAAACATACTTCCAAACAGCCCTTAAGTTTAGTTAAGGTAAGATAAAACCTTACAGTACCCATTTGTGATAAGTGTGATTATCATTTGTTTATTACTATTTGTGAGTTGCCTGTTGGCAAAAAAATATATAATAAAGGCACCCATAAAAAATTCAAGGAAAGCCAGAGGTTCAACCCAATATTCTGGAAGGCAATGGAAAAGCACTTATCATTCTGGGTAATAAAAATTTACACCTAGTGTCAGACATAAAACACTGTAGAGGAACTCTTCAAGTGCAGAGACTGAGTAGGAGGGTGTGATTCGTTAAAGGGCAAACCCTGTTGCGTGTGCTACGTCTTGACAGCCAACTCGTTCATTAGGAAACCCAGGTACAGATGGAATTGCTGTATGATGGGGCGCTCTTATCTACATCCTCTTGGCAGGGGCATGGAATACCTGCCAGGTTCCCAAAATGTACCGTTGGGGCTCCTCACTCAGCATAATCTACTGAGCGGAACCTCCTCTCCCTATCCGGTAATATCTACCAAGGGGGATCGCCCCCGTTTGTCAAGGGGCCCAGAATATCCAACTGTGCCCCTGCCTCTTGGTAAATGCTTGACTTTTGGGTAAAAAAATATTTTTTCTGGGATAAAATGCCACTGCTTAATAGCATTCAAAAGTAGGTCTATGCTAATCATATATAAAAATATTAGCAGATTATACAAATTTCATATACACAAAAAAATTATGTGAATTATTTTAACATGAAAAGAAGAAATGTATTTTAATTGTGTCATCAGTGAAAGCTATGCCACATCACAAAATAAATGGCTTAAACAAGAAATTTGAAGGCATGCGATCAGAATTAGAGAACGATTTGTTATACTTGACAGATTTTTGATTTATTCTGAAATATCTTGAAATATCTGGCAGCTCCAATCTATGTGGCAACATTGGCAGGTATTTTGCAATATGGCGGACCTCTCCAAGGTGACCAAAACCCTGTGACGTCAGATTGTTTAGGAGCCATTCAAGTCCCGAAAAAAGGCTGGTTGCCCACATATGACAAGCACAAGCGAACTGGACAGCATGGGGATTCTCGATGGGGGGATCAGTTCAACAACACAAGTGGAACTGCACGCCAAATTAGTTCTAGGCAAGGCAAGAACTTCTCTTGACAAGGTCTCGTCAATCCACTCGTCAGCAAGAAGAATCAAAAGTGGTGGTGGGCAAAATGACGCTTCGTGAAACATTTGCTGTAATTCTATGTGGTTCTTTGTGCCCTTCTTTGAACAGAGAGCCATCTCTAGTGCAGTCAAAAAGTACAGCAAATGCTTCATGAGGCATCATTTTGGCCATCACTCACGAAAAGGCTAAACTAGCCCTTTGATGAGGAGCATGTTGTGTGGACAGGGAAGAACTGGTCCAAAAATTAATTTCAAAGATTAAATGTGATGGACGGCTGGCCACAGGAGCCACAGATCATGATGCGACTATGTAGGTTGTACCCGACGTCGGTTCAGATGCTGAGTCATGCCTGTAGGGGGAGACACACAAATACTATGCGACTTAGGAAACAGGTTACCCATCTTTGGAGAAGTTTTTTATAGATGAATAAAAAACATGTTAAAGAAGATACGATCCAGGTAGTGCGGTAATATGAATCCTTCCGTTTCAGAAAAGCAACACTAGTTACAGCTCTGATACTCTGATTAATTGCAATTATTCATCAAGTTTCTGAACATATGCATATGTTATCATGTTATATGCATAGGTTATTCTAGGCCCAATTTAGGGGGCCTACGCCACTCTATTTTTTGTCTCAGCCCCCTTGACAAATTATTATTCTAAACCCATTTATGATTTTGTCCCATATTTTTTGGGGGTTGAGCCCCCCCGCAATTCTTGTATATATTGTTCATTGGACATTTCCAGCTATAAGTTTTGACTGTCCCATCAGGGAGCACATACCAGGTCATCATCATCATCATCATCATCATCATCGTCATCTACGTCACAGAATACTGTGCGTATGAACTTCCTCATTGCCATCTCCTGGTTAGAGAAGGACAAATAAGAGACTTTAACAGCCAAATATCTCTTGAAGTGATGCACATACAGGTCTTTCCCTTAGGAAGGAAGGCAGGGTTAGGGTTATTCCAAGGAAGTACAGTGGTGGCCAAAATTATTAGAACATCTGACAGATCTGAACATATTGATTTTTTTGCCTCCAAAACAATTTCATTTTATAATGTTCATGAAATATGCAGATGGTTGAGCACACCAAATATCACATGAAGTGAGACCTACTGTTTTTATCCACTTTTAACTTTAATCCACTGTTTTTATCCACTTATTTGGTATGTGCACCTTTTGCAGCAATTACAGCAGCACATCTCCCTGGCATAGTGTCAGTATATTCCCTGAGAACAACACTAATGTTATCCCATGCCTTCTGCAGCTCAAGCCAAAGGTTTTCCTTTAAATGTACAATAGATCTGCCCAGTTTATTTTCCAACTCGTCACAAATGTGCTTCATGGGGTTGAGGTCCGGACTTAGCACAGTGATTCTCCTTAAGAAGGCTCTGTTCAATTGTTTATAGAGCATAATGATCACTTTGTAGATAATTCATTTGTTTTATGGGTATTGTAATGGCCAATTCAACAAAAACAACTGAAACCTTTTAAACATGCCAGGCGTTCTAATAATTTTGGCTGCCACTGTAGCTGTACCAACCTCCCCGCTGGTGTTGATCAGAGTGGTTTTAAACTGGTCTCCAGATCCCCACGAGCTCTGGGTCTTCCACACCAGGTCAGACGGGGGATTATGCGTGCCACCTGCTCCTGAGGCCCAGATCTTGACAACCAAAAGAAGGGAAGTCAGTACCTCTCTATTGACTTTTGTATTCCTCCTTCTCATTACTGTCACACCGCAGGTCTAGACCAGTGTTTCCCAACCCGGTCCCTGGGTCCCCACAGACACGCCACGTTTTTGCTCCCGCCCAGCACCCTGCCAGACAGCCTACATTTCTGCTCCCTCCCAGCTCCTAAAACTCCAATAAAAATTCCAACTAAACTAAACAGGGTGAACAGCTGTACCTTCTGTATAAATACACATACTGTAAACTATAGTATCATATGTAAACCTGACATAAAAAGAATGACCTATTTATACTTCAGATGTTCCCAGTGATTTTACACTATTGTGATAACACATCAGGACATACCGTGACCAAATGTCCAGCTTTCAGGGTGAATCTTGGGGGAAACTTGTACACAATGGGGGTCTGTAAGCCAGCCTGCCTCTTCAACAGCCAGTGGCCCATAGGCTGGTCCTAAATAAGTTGCAGACATTGTATTGAAAATTCATGTGTAACATAGTAACATCTAGAAAGCCCACACTAATATCACTGTATAATACTGCAGCATGTTTGACTTATAGCTTAGCGCTAATACAGTTTTACTAGGAGGAAATATAGCTCATTATTCACATATTATCCATCCACTCCTCACCTGATCAGACTTGTTGCTGAGCCGCACAAACCTCCCGTCAAGGTCAACCTCATCGATGGTCGCACGGCCAATGGAAGAGGCCTTATGTGTGATATGCGTACGCGTCACAACGCCCCCTACTGGGCTGGAGGTCTCGCCATCATTGTCATTCACAAGCCGCCTCTTTGCAGAGGACCTCTGGCCACTGCACTGGACAACGCGGGACTGAGATGCAGACCTCGAGGTGCGGGACATGTTCGGTCGAGCGGGGAGTGATCTAGGGCGCAGCTGCAACCTGACAAAAAAGTGACGGAAGACAAAGGGATCTTTAATTATGAGAATGGTCACTGACCTAAGTAAGAATTTAAAATGTAGCTCCACACAACGGCTGGAAAAGTTCATTTTCATACAACTGCACAATTATATATGATGGAGGCGTTATTTCTGTGTATTATTTATGCCATATATTTACTGCCATTTACCATGATTAGGAACAGACGTGCTTCTACACACAGAAATTTTATGTGCTTTTAGCTTACATTTTGCAAGGCAGTCAAAGAAAATGTTTATTTTGGTACCTACTGTATAGAAATAACATAACATATGCAAATGAAAATATAGGAGGAAATATAGGAGGTACCAACTGAGCTGGTGGTGAAATACATGGAATGCCTGAGGTGCCTCTGAAGAGGTTTGGAAACTGAAGTGGTGTTCTTCTAGCTGTCTAACAACATATTAGTGACTTTTTGAAGAAAAGAAGACATTCTTCTTCAATAAAAACTAACTCCCTACTCTCTGAGCCCTCTCTGACGTCACAGCAGCGGACATGAGCTGACCTCTCCTCCTCGCCCTCCAGCAGCTTCCTGTAGGCACAGA
>JAODKL010000135.1:15011312-15025149 GCA_026780765.1 Petrocephalus schoutedeni
TTCCCCCCCCCCCGAATTAAGGCCTCCCCCCCCCCCCCCCCCCCTTTCCATAAAAATCAATTTCCCGATTTTCCTGGTTGTATGTTATGGGGATATTATTCCAGAGAGTCTAACAAATGCAAATACTTGCATCTTGCATTTCTCAACGAACACACAGAGTACTCTTGACAGCATGACTGGGGCTGTTCATGGCAGTGCCTTAGAATAAATAAACTGGAGTGTTGTCCAGTTTTTCTAAGGGTACTTCCACAAATAGGCATAAATGATTCAATGACCTTTCCCACAAAGCAACAAATTAATATAGTGACGTAACACTGTATTCAGGCTTGAACAGGTATTTCTAAAAAGTAAAGCTGCAATGTTTGGCTAATAGTTGAGAAGTGTTTTTGCATTATATATTTTATAGGTACAGAATAAGTGCACAGTATACTGTGAGAATACATAAATACATCACATAAAGTATCATATCAGTAGCATATCAGCAGTCCAAAGCAGTGCTTCACCCTGTAGCAGTAATCTACAGGAATTGGGCTTGCTTATTTGCTCCTGTTATCATGCATTTTGGGGAATATCCAAGGAGACATATTGAATGTCATGTCATACATCCTTATTGTAAGCGATGATTATCACTTTTTTATGGACATTTTGACCGAAAAGTACCATCAAAGCTAGAAGAGGACACCGAGTCGATTGCCAAAACAGATAAATGTCTGCATTTTGTTTACATTGTAACCCCAAATATATGACATGTGGAGGTAGCTGCCTGCAGAAAGTTTAAGCCCTGCACGCCTCTCTGGCAGTCACAGGGCAAGTTGGGATGGCAGAGCAGTGATATCAAGGTCTTTGCGATTATCATTATAGCTTGTCTGATTAACCACATGTAAACAGGCACTCTGACACCCCACGATGCAAAGTAATGTCAAGTTGCATCTCCACTCTATAGGCATGAAGTAAAATAATGTTACCACCATGACTGCTGGTTACATTTCTCTCAATGCTTGTGCCATGTTGTTAAAAACGGTCTGCTGTTGTTTTTGCACCTTTCCGCCAAGCTACAGTTCAGTCAGTTGCTGCCAAATTACTCCAAACTATTCATTATAACATCATCTTTGAAAACTTCTATTGGCAGAAAAACAGATGAGGATACATGGAAATGTATTCAGCTTGTGGGTGTAAAAGTAACAATATAACAAAGCAACCTTACAAAAATATCCAAAGGATTGTTGTTATTAGTTAATGTAATAGAAACATATCAGTGGATTCCAGAGCTTGGGCAGACTGTTAAAACTTTAAATTAATCACTTGAATAGTACGTCACAATATTCCAAAATGAGACTGTAAATACGGAGCAAAATAAGTTATAGTTTTATAAGTGTGATCATTAAAACATCATTACTATCCACAGTTTACCAAATACTGTATTTCATAGTTATTCATGTAATAAAATATTATTTTCATACACACCCAGTTTTCACATATTAAGTGTCTCCTTCCTTCTCTGGAAATGAAGGTTACAATGAACTGATATTTTGATGAGGGTGCTAAATTGTGTCAGGGGGTTATGAAAGGCGTTATATATGACGAGATGACGGACAGATTTAGGACAGAATCTCCGCCAGGTCCTCTGATCCCGTTAGCGAATGATGTTGCTGCCTAGTGTCTCTGCACAAAGGCCCCCACTTCCAAAAAAACGCAGAGCTCTCGGGCTGCATTCCATCGCCACGTCTCTTGTCTCTCTTTCACAGGTTGCAAGATCAAAGCCCTGCGCGCCAAAACCAACACCTACATCAAGACCCCGGTGCGCGGGGAGGAGCCCGTCTTCCTCATCACGGGCCGCAAGGAAGACGTGGCGCTCGCCCGCCGCGAGATCATCTCCGCCGCCGAGCACTTCTCCATGCTCCGGGCCTCGCGCAACAAGCTGGGTGTGTCCTTCAGCGCCTCTCCGCCCGCGCCCCTGCCCGGCCAGACCACCATCCAGGTCCGGGTGCCCTACCGCGTGGTGGGGTTGGTCGTGGGGCCCAAGGGCTCCACCATCAAGCGCATCCAGCAGCAGACCTGCACCTACATCGTCACGCCCAGCCGCGACCGCGACCCCGTCTTCGAGATCACGGGCTCCCCCGGCAACGCCGAGCGCGCCCGCGAGGAGATCGAGGCTCACATCGCCTTCCGCACGGGCGGCCTGCACGACCTAAACAACGAGAACGACTGCCTGGGACCCGACGGCAGCGGCGGTAACGGGGGCCTGGAGAGCCGGCTGCAGCAGGTGTGGGGCTCGGCGGGGGGACAGCGCAAGCCTCTGGCCAGCAGCTACCGCCAGAACTTCCCAGACGCACTCGGGAACGGGGGAGGCGGGGGCGTGTACAGCAAGAGCGACTCCGCCAACCCGGGCGAGAAGCCTTGCCCCTTTTTCGCCTCGGAGGAAGCCCAGTGCTGGGGAGACCCCGACTACCCCAAGCAGGTGGCGTACTACGCGCAACAGCGCTCCAAAAGCTTTGGCGGCCTGCCTCTGCCCTTGACCAGGCTCTCGCCGAGCCTCCCCGAGTCCTGCGGGGGGCTGTCCCACGCCCAGGCACGCCGCGCCCACAGTGAGCCCATCTCGGTGAGCCCCGCCTTCTCCGGTCGCCTGCCTGTGCCGGACTCGCCGCCCGCCGCTGTCCGGGACTGCATGACCTGCTTCGAGAGCAAGGTGACAGCCGCACTGGTGCCCTGTGGCCACAACCTCTTCTGCATGGAATGCGCCATCCGGATCTGCGAGCTCAGCCACCCGGAGTGCCCCGTCTGCCACACCCTGGTCACGCAGGCCATCCGGATATTTTCCTAAAGCGCGTCTTTTTCGCATCATGCTTTTTAATCATCCTTTTTATCGATGTGTTTTCTATGGTTATTATAATTAAGTATGATTTTATTCCAGAAAATATAAAATTGAGCAAGCAGATATTTTAGCAAGGCACTGCTTGGTTTACAAAAAAGTATATGAAATACATTTTTTAAATATATATTTTATAAAATTTTGTTTATAACAAAACTATAGTACTTAGCATTTCCTGTAGGTTTTTTATCTTTTGTTTGATTTTGTTACATTTTTTTTGGTGCTGCTGATTTTTGTTAAAACGTTATTGGGGAAGAGAATGTGAAAATGTAAACTTTTTTTAATTTGCTTTTTGTTTTGTTATGAAGTGGCTGGAAAAGGCGCAGTGGAGGCTATAGGCGCAGAGGGGCAGCGTCTCCGGTGATATGCCCCGGCCCGGAGTCAGAAAAGCAGGCGGTTCGGCGGGTTTTGTTCTACGGGAGAACAGTAACTGTCAGGGGCAAACAGCTGACAGCCTCGTCAGTTTGCAATTAGAGGAAATTATAAGCTCTAGGCTTACCGAGGCTCGTTAACAACAATGTGCGTTTCCCTGGTGTTGAGTAGGCACTTGGTTATGACAAATTACTTCCAAGAGGGTCCAATGGGTGTATTTTTCAGTGAATCCCGTGTGTGTTTTTTTTTTTACACAACTCATACTAGATCATTTATTTTTCCCTCAACAAATACACCCTGAAGAACACACACAGTAAAGTATACAATCTGACGTTAAAAATGAGCATTAATTAGCGGAATGGGGGAAACGGCCATTGACAGTCAGCCTTCATAGGGTCTTCAGAGGGTCTCCTTCCATCCCACAACAGAAACATTATCCAAGCACGCCTCCCAGAACTCTTTCCTGAAGCCGCCAGTCATACAACAGAGTTCTCCAGGACCAAAACACCTGCTGACGACTGGAGATTTCCGCCACAGTCCTTAAACAGCAGGCGTCGCGTTGCAAGTTCAACGTGCGACCCCCAAGTTCAAATGGACGCCCCCCCTCCCGCCCCCGCTATTTTTTGGAGAATCTCTTTTCACCTAGCGCTCGATCGCACGGCGCGCAAGTTTATGCCGAATGCCACAATGGCAACAAAGCATTACCATTAGCAAAGCCCATATTGTCTGCGATCCGGAGCCCAGCAGGGTCTGGACACAGTCCACTCCATGAATAATTGATGAGCGACCAAACGACCGAGTCCAGGTGCAGACTGCGGGGGGGTGAGGGGGGACCTGATGCCGTCAAGGGGAACGAGAAACGGGAGAGGGGTCTACCCTGGGGGTGCAAATGTATTCCACAGTGGGTCGATGGTAGCTACCCCCCCCCCCCCCCCCTTCTGTTCAGGCTCAGGAGACTGGTGGGGGACATGACGGGGAGGGGGGGGGGGCAGCTGAGGGCAAGGAGGACCCCTCCCTTTTCTGTTTTTCAGGGCTGCTCCCATAGGGGCAGCAAGGCCTCCTTTGTCCCATGATGTAGACGATTCAAAGAAAGAAAACAACCCTGCCAGACCCTGATATTAAAGACAAAGGGGGGAAAAGCTTTTTTAAAATCAGGAAAATCTCCCCAAAACGTCCCGAAAACTATTTACCTTTTAATGAAGTAATCACTGATGAAAGACAAAGGCGAAAAAATACCCAATTATCTATAATTAGCTAACAAAACAATCTAAACTCTGACTTTCCTGGAAGTCCAGACAAAAAGATAGAACAAGTGTGGACAGAAGTTTCCCGTTGGTCTTCCAGTAAGGCCTCCTGCAGCTGGCTCTCAAAGCCACTGCTGTGATGCAAGAGGCCCGACTCAACGGCAGGCCGGCCGTGAGCTCCGACATTGACAGGGACGCCTCGGAGACGCCCCGGAGACGCCCTGTTTAGCCACCATTCATGTTGAATCAAATTACACACTCTCTGCTCGCCTGCTAGCCAGCTGGGAGATATGGGAAGGCAGGGCTTTCAGGCCACTGTCGATTCAGACAGATTTTCTTAGCGACGGTCACAGAAAGAAAAAAAAAAGACAGAGAGAGGTGGGGGGCGTGCCAAACGGATTTTGTTTTTGTTGAGGGGCTCATCCAGACCCTTTGGAGATTCTGTGAGCTGCTGCATAACACTGTAACACAATCGCATCGTCAACTAAAATACGCTCATAGCGACCCGGCTGAAACAGGCCAGTAGGCAGAAGACTGAAAAGCAAATATCCGGCTCGTTCGGTGAATTATTAATTATATCAATTCTGCACTTCTGAAAAAAAGACATCTACCGTAGGTGAATGTCTCTTTTGATGCATACCTTTTTTTCATAGAGAAAAGTGGTATCAAGTACATTTAACATTTTTTGGCACAAAACTGCATTTTTCTTTCTTTGAATTCAAGTCATAAATCAGCAGGAATTAAGAGTAAATCTGGTGCAGCAAACAGCGGCCTGACTGTATGTTTAAATGACAATTTCAAGCTTTTCTTTTTGCCGCGGTACTTTAAGGTTGATCCCGCTGGAATGCTAAAACAAGTGCAGAATCTTTCTTAAATATTCCTAATTACTGCTGGATGTCAAAAATGAAACACGTTAAAACTTCCAACCGATTAGTGAAGAACAGCCAAAGCTGAGCGCCGCTGACCCATATTAATGAAGGAAATGAGTCTGCGAACAGCTAGGTGGGCAGAATCTGCGATATAATTTAGACTTTCTGACTGAACAAAAAACTAAAATGCACCTTATTATTTTAGGCAGCACCGCTGACGGTGAATAGGAATCTACGAGTTAGCGGTTGATGCCATTCCAGAACTTATAAAATTCACTCTGTAATTCCACACAAGGAGACATACGATGAATTGGTGTGGAGTCGGGACTGATCAGCAAGCCAATGCAATGGCGATTACAACAGACTTTGCGGGCACACCATATATGCAGGCTCTCGAATACATGGTACGAGAAAAGTCCCCAACAGGGGTGTTTACTTTATTCTTTTGGATTAGGGTAAATGTACTAGACTCATCCTCATTTCTGCCAATATATGCATGAAAGGTGTCCGTGTGTTTTTCATACATACTTTTAATTTTTGCACAGTCACAGGTACCCTTCTAATTACCTGCAGACCACTGGCAGAGTGAACAGCTAATCTGACACAGCATCACCTGATGCTAAAGACCTAGCAGGAAACAGTAACTGGGCAATGAAAGTCATTCAGGACAACACTACTCTGTTTACTCGCACTTCTGAATACAACGAAGTTGCCAGTTAAGATATTTAAGAATCGTGTTTCCATATTATATTTTGACCCATGTTTAGAAAAATATTAAATAAAAGGTAATTTTTTATATATTTATGAAATCCCATTAAAATTACTGCTTTAATTTATTTAGGTTCTTTATATCAAAAAGCAATAAACAAATTCAAATGTGTTTTATTAAGCACAGGGCAAGGCATTCAAGTTTAAGTGTTTATAGTGGGACAAAAGATTACTTTGATGCATAGATCAGGACTGCATCAAGGCAATTATTACCTCTGAAACAATATAGCTACTTTAAAACAGATTCATTAATGGCAATTACCAAACCTCATTTTGCGAATGATTGGTTGGGGGACCTTTTACAGATTTATATTCATTACTCCTAAATTTACACCACAACTGTAACATTTAGACTTATAAATACATATACACTGTATACATTGTAACCATTTAAGTGGTTATTAAAAATATAAGATGATGATTTAACATTGAGTATGCAAAATGTCTGTAAAACAGAACCAACCAATCTCTACAAAATAAAGTTTGGTACTTTATGGTACTCTATTTACCCTAAGTACTATTTTTAACAAAAAATAAATAAATAAAACTAAAGTCTGATTTTACATACATACACTGTTTTACTGGAAATATATATATAGTAGGATACTCTTTTTCATTTCTACATTGTGTCATCACAATGCTACTTCAGATTAGGACTTATACAAAAAGAGCCTGATATATTCAATATTAGAATGTATAGCTTTTAAATAAGGCTATTAAGTGAGTGGTTTTAAGGTACTAAAGCATCCATGGTAAAGAACGTGTCTGTACATTACATAGCATACAACTCCGTTGCCGCGTCCATTGATCATTATTGCACTGTAAAATACAGCATCTAGTTGTGATGTGAGAGCAGGCAGGCTTGTAAATGGCCTGTGCCGTGCGGAATCACTCCTATAGAGAAAAATGTTTGCGAAGCAGGTGTAACACAGAAAGTGTGATGTAGATTGTAATGCCTCAGCTGGCGGCTACTGAAAGATTTCTCCCCCTTTGAATTTATCAAAGACCTTGACCTTATTGTGGCCAGTGGTGTTTATATTATTAAAGTATTGAGACAAACGTAGCATTTATCAAATATTAAGCATGCTGCATTTACTTGTATTTAGGGTAAAAGATTTATTTGGGAAAGTTACCATAAGCATATTATAAGAAATATATTTCAGTGTTTTAAACTCAATTTAAAATATTTTTTGTAGCTGATTTATTACAGTGTTTTACGATTCCTTTATATTATTCTTCTAAGTTTATATAAAACTCTCCATATCCTTGGTTGCATACCTAGATTAAAATGTTAATAATGGTAGCCAAAGATTGAAATACTAGAGATTTTTAAAGTATAATTTTAGTCTTTCCTACTAATGTACTTTATCCAAAGTACGGCGCTGCGATTCTTTATTGTAATTGGTTGGATTAATGAGGTTTGTCCAGGCTTCCCCTCAGTCATGCCATAAAGACCACTCTAAGCAGTCACTTTTCATTTTTGCCGTCTAAGATGTACTGTGGAGTATTTTACTTCTGACCAGTCAAAACAGGGGTGATGAGTTGCATCCTGAGACTTTTGTACATTTACTTGTTATTTTATTAGAATTTGTATTATTGTTAATTTGTATTTTGGACTAAAGGTCTTAAGGGGATTTTTTTTTCTTCTCAGTTTTTGAACAAAGCCCTTTTTGGGCTCCATGAGATGGGATATAGATATATATTATATATCTGTCTGCTTGTACTGTAATTCCTATAGAATCGCCAATTATGGTCTAGCCTGGGTTCTTAAACTTCCCTGTGTAGGGAGCATGGATATTAAGATTGTATACATTAATTAAAACTAAATCAACCATAAAATTGTGGTATTCAGAAGCCAGCAGATAAATGGACTTGTCTAAGCGTTTTAAAGATTGTCCCTCAAAAGCTTTAAGGAAGTGAAGTTAAAATCGCCCTTCTCTTATGGGAACCAAGGATCCCCTCCAGATGCTTCATGATGTGCTAAAATGACTTCAGTGTGCGATTTTCTTATAGCTTCGCTCCAGCGCTCTCCTGTCAGTCTGCACCACGTGATGTATTGTAATATTTATTTTATGCTGTTGCAAAAACAGGCTTTTTCTATCTTCAGCTGTGAGCACTATGTACCATCTTCATTATAACTACAAAACTGTGATTAAAAAAAAGTGATCGGAAATGCTTACGTAGTGTACTTGTACGTCTCGGTAATGAAACGTAGCTCTGCGTTTGAATGTTCAAAGAAAAAAAAAATGTCCACCCAATATACTTACATATTCCCTCATAAGAGGAACATTATTTTCTGATGATATGACAGTGATTTGCTGCACATGAAAAGAAAAAATACTACAAAATACCTTTGCTCTCTTCCATTACAAATTTGCAAAAGAAAAAACACCTTGAAAAAAAAAATCAGTTTTGTAAATTCTATTTTGCTAATGTTATTTCATATCTGGATGTTATTTATAAAGGTTTTACAAATAACCAAGCATATTTATGAATAAAAGGAAATTTAAAAAAGACATTTTTATTAAAACTACAAATGTTCATATATTTACAGAATATTGGTTTCTAGTAAAATAGTAAAAATAAAAACATTTTCTTCCCCATGTGGTAATTCATTGTAACAAGAAAAAAAACAGTTCCTCTTTTATATAGTTTAGATTTACCATTTAATATCCTGTCCAGTGCATTGCAGTTTTCAAATTATACAATTATTACGACACAGATGCCATATTAACCTTGATATATCCAAATTTCACGACTATTGCTCAACGAGCATTTGACAAGTTCTGGGATTTTAAAATATAACCTGCTCAAATGAAGTCTTAAGAAGTTGTTTTAGAGTCACATGAATGTTTCATTATCCATTTAGAAAAAAAAGTGACACCTTAGTGCATATCTTAATTTAAAAAAAAATAAAATTTAATTTAATCAAAGCTTTAAACACTTAAAAGTTCCTCGCTTCCTTGTTAAACTTTTTTTCCTGCACACTGCAGAATTTGTTGTGACTAAAACTAAATGTAAGATGTATAAAGGAGATCCATGCAGATCCCATTTATTTACCACAAGAAGCAAAAATGTTATAAGATTAGAATTTGATAAACAAATAAAACAAAAATGATAACAATAATATGATCTGATAAGGGAATTTAAGTTCAGGAATACTTTTCATGTTGACATACTGCTTTAATGTTACTAAACCAAAAGACGTAGAGACGTCAATATTTGGGACTCAATCAGCATTAGTATAATCTGCACAAAGGGTTATTTAGTTGGGGTTTTTTAGCAGGAATTTAAGTACAAACACTGGTTTGGTCTCAAGGGCCCCAGTTCCTGATTTCAATCTGAAACATGAGGGGACATCAGCCTGTTCAAAGCATTATCAGCCATCACTCACGTTGTCTTCTAACTCTGCTTGTGTTGCCATGGCAATAAGGCACACAACATTGTACTTATTTACTAGCATATGTACTCTGTATTTTTCATTCAAAAAATACATAATGCAGATTAAGAAACAAGAATTCTGTACAAGTTTAATTCCCCCGAGATTGTTTCAAATGTACTGTAAATGTTTCCAATAAATCAAACATCAAAAAAAATGTTATACATTGGAATATTTGCTATTTGTTATTTTATGCTAATACACAAAACACAGATGTCCGATAAGTAATTGACGCGTGAATACACACATTAAAAACCCTAAAAGAACACCACCACCCCTCATCCTGAGGCCAATGTCAGAGATACGCAGTGAAGATTGTGGGGGCGGGACTAAATGCTCTGATTTTGTGGAGGTACACATGGCGGCATTAACAGGGAGCTCTGCAGGAGGAAACTTCGCATGCTGAGAGGCATGGCCATCAAAGCAATACAGAGGCGGTGCGACGGAAATGAATGAACCAGTGATGTGGTTTTATCACCTGTAGCAGCAGGAGCAGGAAATTTGAATTCTGCTCAGACATACTTTTGTCCCAAAAGAGACCCCGTAACACTAATACGATCTACTGTACAGACACAGGAAGACTTATGAGCAGTTTTCTCTATCCTACATACTGTACATGCTGTACAGTAGATTCTTAAAGTTTAACAATCAAATCCACATGCATTGAAACATCATGCAATACTTTAGGAGAAAAAAATGACACAGCAGCTGTGCCTTTTAAGCGAACCCAACAAATATTTGCGTTTTTTTGTTTCAGCAAATAAGTTTGTTTTCAAGTGTTATTCGAGGTTGAGAGAAAAGGCAGTGAAATCAGTGGGTAAAGTATCACAGGAGAGACTGGTATTTAAAAAGCAAACAAGTTCAGTGATGCTCTGACAGCACTGATGTTAGAACGAGATGTGCTGGCAGAAGGCTGTAAACAGAAACAGACAAGCAGCAATAAATCAGTGTGACACAATCAAGACGGGTACCTCATGAAAACTGGTCTCGATTCAATAGCCTAACGAAAGCATTTTCCAGTGATGAACCCTAAATGTTAAAGAGACACAATGCATTGACACTTGCATTATTGATGATTCTGAGACATCAAGTCAACTAAAGCTCATTTTTGGACTTTGGAATGAACCCAGAGTAACTATTCAAATGTACAAATCCAAACACAAGTATGGCAAACTTAACCTTCCCAGCCCTAACCTTAACCATAAGTAACCAAACAAAATACAATACTTTTGGCATTTTTAGTTTATTGATTACATTCACAGATTTTTATAAAACTGAGGTTACCCTTGTGTCCCCACAAGGTAAAAAAGGTATAGGTTTTTATCGCATCGTGGAGAAATCTGGTCCCAACAAGGTAATAATTACAAAAGCCCACACAAACACATGCACACACTGCCAGGGGCAGGAACAAACTGTACACCCACAGTCATGGGAAGCCATGGAGTTACCCACAAGCCCGCATACTGCCAACTTATTATGACCCGAGGCAAGAATAACGAATAAATGGAGGAATACACAAGAAGCAACTCCATGTATAAAGCATGTTGTCTCAAGCCTCAAGTAACACACAACTGCATCTGCATGGAAGACGAGGCAACAGTCAGTAAAGAACGCCTTAACCCTAAGCCACACTTAATTAGTTCCAGCATCCCCTCCCACTTCACTAGCGGACGCACATTTTTAAAAGCGTAGCATGACTTACAGCAAAAAGTGAGGACGCATGGGACACATGTGCATTAGAAATGCACCGAGGTCTGCCGGCAGTAGGCTTGGGGTGGAATCTATTTTTTCATACTGTCATACCTTCCTGACATTTCACCCCGGTATACAGTATATGACCGCATTTAAAATAAATAAATGAAATGTAGGCTACTGTACACTGTGAAAGCAGAGATAGCCTAAATGGGCTCATCGGTGCTGAAGCTGAGCGGTTGGGAAAGGAGGAGACGACTTCTTGTTGAAGAGTTAAAAAGATCACCCTTTACTGACAACACTGTCACTGCCCGATCTGCAGCTGCCTGCACACAAGGCTCCCCACGGGCAGCCCCAACAGTTTATGGCACTTACACATTCTGAGGCATTAGCCTATGCATGCATGTTATACTTTGGATCCTAACTTCAGCTTTTTAAAAAAGTCAATCACCGCTGACGCCGTGCACTACAGTGCGTCACCGAAATACAACATATCGAGATGAATTTAATGGAAAGAGGGGCGACGGTTTGACAGTATTAAAAATAATACCTTTGGGATTTCTCCCTACTGGGGTACACCATAATACCGTCATACTGTACAGCCCAAAGCTACCCAGCAGCATAAAATATCATGAGGCCCGGCATTCATTAGGCCATTCTTCAGTTTAGAAAAAGTCAGATTAAAATATCAACAAGAACCATTATTTGGGGCCATATCAAATAGAAAATATGGCTAATATTAACTGCAGCAACATCTTTACTTCTTGGAACCAGATTGCCCTTCCTTTGTGCTTCTCCTTCTCTGACTATTATTTTAATGTTGGGCCCCCAGTCCCATATGTTCAGGTGACATCATGTGAACATGCAGTAAATGGCAGCTGTCATTTGTAAAGAGACATGACCCAGCCCTCTGCTGCTGGACCATCTTGTCCCTCCCTCTATCCCTCTCTCACTGCCACTCCCCCCTTTCCCTCCAACAGTCTCTGGTCCTCAAGGGAGTCTGAGGTCTTCTGGCAGAGCAATGAACGCCACGTCTGAGCCGGGATACGAGTCAGAGAGACATCTGCCTCTGGGACAGGAAGAACCAGGATGCGCTAAGCGGCAGCCCGTGACGCCCGCTGACTGGAAGCCCCACAGCATAAGACAGAGAAACACCTGACTGGCACATTACACAAATGGTTGCCATAAACAGAGACACCTAATGATTGTTAAGTGACAGGGCTGCTGGTGAGTCTACCTTACTATGGTTCTCCACTGTTACCAAGGTTCACAAAACTCAAATACAGATGCTCCTTGATTTACGATGGTTCTACTTACAATATTTCAGCTTTACAATGGTGGAATAAAGATGCGCATCAAGTAGTCAATTTCAAATTTATCCATCCCTGGTCTAGCGGTATGCCGAAGACTTTCTACTGGTGCCGGACGATGGCTGCATCTATGCAGCCACGCTTCCAGTCTCTGCCGTGATCGTGAGCATAAACAATGCATATTATGGTGTTTTTTTTTTTCCTGTGTTCAGGCAAATAATCAAAAAAGTGAATACAAGTTTTTCAATTACTGGCATGTAATCAGAGCAATTATTTATTCAGTGACAGTAATTATTTATTTAGTTATTGACCATATTATACTCATAATCAGCTTACGATATTTTCCATTTATGAGGAGTTCATCGGAACATAATACTGTCGTAACACTTTTAATACTTTTAACATTTTACAGAAATGTTATGTACAGTGCATATCCTGCACGATCCTGCGACTGGCTGGGATGCCAATCGGAGTGTCCTTTGCTCTCTGCCTACATTTAATGTTCAGAGCTCTTAAGTCAGCTTTACACTCCATATTTGATGTTTCAAATGTTCGTACATATCTGCAAAAGGCTTCAGCTTGTCCATAGCCTGATCTGATCTTGACCACCTTCACTTTCACAGCTTACACTGTACTCCCCTGAGATGTGCCAGTCACCCATCTCAGTATTTCACACCATCACGTTCATGAAGACCATTCTTATGGTTCCTGTACTTCAGAATAGCTCTCATACCATATGAGCTTCCTTCCAAAACACCCAGATTTCTTCACAGCACTCTGTAAACCATTTCTGAAGAGAGACGTCTGGTCATAGATGACTTCATGTTCAGGACTTCAGCTTAAAAATATAGATGAAAATGTATGTATGATGTAAACACCAATGAATTGGACTTTAATGCCACCTAGTGGTAAATTTGAGGAAACTGCAGGTACACAACATAACATCATACCCAATAAAACTACCCTGAATAACTAAATAAACTAAAAAAAAAGGAGTAATGTATAGGAATCACCAACAATTAATAGTTATTCAAAATAATCTGATAGCCTGGTTAAGAAATTTAAAAGTCTGAGACAAGTTAATATTCAATTATCATAGATGATTAGAGGACAAAATAGGACATTTAAAGATATTAAAGCAATATATGTATATATAGGCATTTATATATATATACACATTTAGGCATGTTGCATGTTGAACCGCTGCAGTTCAAACCAAGCTTCAGAATGGGGAAGAAAGGTGATTTAAGTGACTTTGAACGTGGCATGGTTGT
>JAODKL010000135.1:15061290-15071849 GCA_026780765.1 Petrocephalus schoutedeni
CTAATAAGGCATAATACTACTACTAAAAGTGAACATTATCAATACACCTTTGTTAGCAAAAGTTTTTGGTTGAAAAGGTTTGGATAAAATTTACTTCTAGAGATTAAAAAACAGAATGACCTATTTGCAGCAGATCCACAGCTTCTTCTCTAGCTTTTTGTTTAAGCAGCAACCAGTCAATAAAGCCTAGGACCATATTATTATGTTTTTTCTCTTTCTCTTCTGCCATATGCAAACAGTAATTCAGCTGGCTGTCAATATTTGTTTAGCTGCAGCATCCTGGTTCTTTATATTTTTGCATTTATTGTGGGAACCACGCAGAAAGCCACCATGCCCTTGTCGAAGTCTACTTAGCCAGAAAATAGCTGGTGAAGCCTTCCTAACCAAATTCATAAAATGGGAAAAGACCAAGACAAAGTAGGAAGGAGAGGACTCACCACTAGTCCGGCAAGTGCGTAGGGGTACACTCCAGTTCTGGAAAAGACCAGCTGTGCCTCTGAGCAGGAACCTCCCAGGGTCGGGATGTATATATACACTCTGTCCTATGTCACTCCCTCTTGGAGCTCCTCCATCCCCTCTGTGCATTCCAGTGAACCCACTCTAAGGGATAAGGGGCAGAGACGGAGACAGATAACATCCTGGAAACACCCCTCTAGAGGGTCATTTGACACAAACAAGTGAAAAGTAGATAGTTAAAAAAAAAAACAGTCTTTCAGTGCCACAAACAATCCAGTTGGAGGGTTTCCCTGAGGTTGCTATGGCTGCTGGTTTTCCGTCAGTTTTCAATCTGTAGCCTACGTCACCTGTCTTTTTTGCCCTTGCTGTTTTTTTTCATTGGCAGCTCCAGGGAATGGGCCAGACTGCTAAGAGTAGGTCCATGTAAGCTGTGGCGCAAAAAATCTTCCTTCCACACAGACTTCCACACAGACATTGGGGGTTTTTTTCCCCCCAAGGAAGCTGAAAATGCTTTCTAGCAGGCGAAATGCCCTTCAGTGGGCAAAACCTCTGAGGCTCGACCAATGACAACGCAATGCCGTGGAGCTCTGAAAGACTCCAGTGTTTCCCGCCTCTGCACCCTGAAGGGTCAACATGTCCGCTCTTCTTGAATGCTCACTTTGACAGCTTAACTGTGACGGCCTAAATGACAGCGGACTGACTCCAGAGAAAGTGAGAGAGGAAGTCCAGTTTGCAGATGCAGAATCGCCTTCAGTCCGCTGGGGCTCTGGTGAGACCAGCGCGCGTCATTGTTTTCATTTTTGCTGTTAGTTCTCACACTGTGCTAACTCGTGACATCCAGAAACATGATGCCTTGCCTTGCAGTAACTGAGTATAATATACGGGGTTGGGTTGGGGTAAACGACACAGGTAAACAATGAGACGGGTCAGCCTGAAAATATTGTGTTGCTCTAATGAGTTGTAGACCTCTGTATTATGATGTTAATCGCTTCAGTTTTTTTCGCTTCATGTCCTCTCCTCTGTCCCTGTTCACAGATTAAAATTGCTGAATTGTGGAACACAATTAGAAATGAAGTAGAATAATATAAAACAGTGATACTTTATTCATCACCATAGGGGAAAAGTCTTTTCAGCGATTCTGTCTTGCACTCCATGAGAAACAGACACAATTGGGTCATTCGTGTAAATACTTCTATGCTTTTTAAGTTTTTATCCTGGTTCCAAATACATGGGAGGCCATTAGCTTTCACAAAATGGGTGTGACTACAATAAAACAATAATAGAGGGTGTATTTTCAAAAAGTAAACGGTATCGGCACACAAGCTGATATCCTTTATTCGGAAAACCAAACACATTGATCAAACAGGTGCAACTTGCCATCCTCTTGTCCAAACATTAGTCTTTTGCAGGATGAACATGACAGGGAAAATAATATTGGCACAGCAGGCCAGCATTAGTGTATTCTTTGCCATGATGTGTCACTTCCCATTTTCAACCATAAATGGAACCGAATCTGAAAAAGAGGAACTGTTTTACATTTTAGAGTACTCCAGAGTTAGAAAGTAGAAGTCTCTTTGTATGTCAGTTTAGTATTTCAAAACAATAGAAAAAGCCCCATGAAGCGATGATTCAAACGCTAATGATTGTAAATCACATTGATACAGTGAAAGCTTTGTCATGTTCGTGCATTGAGGGCTAATTTCCGTAACCATTGGGTAATATATTAGCGTAATATTCCTGCCCAACCACTGTTTTGATCTAGAAGAGTAAAAGGTCTCAACATTTTACAGAGGACCCAAGAAACAAAACCAGGACTTTTTTATTAATGTCCATCTGTTGTCCTATTTAGGGTCATGAGGTTCCTGGAATGACCCAGGATAGCAACTGAAATTTATCTTATGTTGTTGGGCTATAGGCAGAAAAACCAGAGGAAACCCCACAATGACAAACTCCACGCACATAGACTTGGGCGGAGTCTCAAACCTCAGTCCCAGGAGATTTAAGGCACCAGTGCTAACAACCACACCACTGCTTTTTATTAATCCTTTTTATAAATCCTTAAACATCTTCTCCAGGGAGCATTAAACATTATATATGACATGTCCTTGACATTAAATCAAAGTATTCAACTGTCATTTCTTAGTGCAAATAACAGCCAAACTAAGCAGGCGCAGCTGTCCTGTTTGGGTTAATTCCATCTGTTCATTCCCCCCACCATCCTGACACTTTTACTGGTCTGGGTGGTAGGGTTGGGGTAAACTCTGTGTTAGCTGTTAGTATTTCACTTTCTCTAAAATATTCTTTGTGTCATCCATCCATTCAACCCATCACTATTTGTTTTAAAGTTATGTCGATATGTAACTGCAGTCAGATTAATAAATCTGATTAATAACTGTTTTATACACATATATATGGTGCCCACTTTAGGAAGAGGGTAGTAGCCCCTTTAGTCTCCTGAAGCACTTCAATGTTCAACCAGCTATGCATTCAGAGGTGCCTTTCTGCTTTTTAGCAATAAGCTGTTATTCTGCTGTTAGTGGTCTTTCCTGTTAGCTCTATCAAGATGTTTTTTCCCACAGCCCTGCTGCTGACTGGTAGGTTTTTATCACACCATTCTAGACACCATAGTGTCTCTGGGATGTGGGACCAACAAGCACTTGGCACCAACCTGTCCATTCTAATACTTAGTGAAAAAGTAAATCGACCTCTGTACTCTGTATATGTGCTTTATAGGTTGAGTTACATCCACATGGTTCTCTGTTGGGCGGAGCAGACTGTATGTTTTACTGGGCAGGTGAACGTAATAGTGTCCTCTGACCTTGCTTCTTCGGTTTCTTGTGTTGTATCATGCTGAGAAGATGATGCTGTCATTGGCTTATTAAATGTATGAGTATCTTGTGATTTTGTGGTTTCCAAAGTGGGCATTGCGTCAGAGCTTAAGGCTCTCACGATAAACACCACAGCGCTGTCACGAGGCGACGTGGCTATGAAGCTATGGAGAATGGGCAGAGAATACATTCATTTCTGTACATACAATATTATTCATTTATTGGCACACTAAAACAAAAATAACCTGGAACAAATATTATGAATATTAGTTACAATTGGGTGCTGTTTTATGTAATGTTAAAAAAATTGAGTGGGTTTCAAAATCATCCTGCTAAAATATCTATATATAAAAAAATATATATATATATATATGTGTGTGTGTGAAAAAATGTCTTTTTAAAAATGAGCCACAAACTATTAGATACATTGACTTGTATTTGTGTTACCCCCCTGCCACAAGATGTCACTTTAGCTCAAAGCAGAGACCTGGGAAATGACCTCTTGGCGGAAAATCGTCTTAAATATTTTACAGGGTTAAGGGAAAGGTTGGCCTAATGCAAATATGGAGAAATCACAGTAGCACTATGGGAGGGATTTTCCTTCAGATGCATGTAGATTTAATGCGACTGGTTCATAGTTCATGACTTGAAATCTGTCCACGTAGAATCCCTCCCAATGGTGACGTGATGCGCGCGTATTTAAGCTCAGGACTACAGCAGCCTCTGCTCACTCGATCTGCATTTGAAGGAATGCAGGAGGTGGCATGTATCGCATGTGGCCAGATGGGGGAGATGCCTGATTGATGAGGAAACAAGATGATTATATTCAAAACTTTTAAGGGAATTCTCTATTCTATTCTATTCTATTCTAATATATTCTACTATATTCTATTCTATTCTACTCTATTCTATTCTATTCTCTTTTGATTCTGTTCTGTGTTCAGTGAATATACTCTTTGCATGTATGTTTCTATATATCATTACGTTTTCTTATATCTGCTTTTAAGTGACCACACCCATGCATAATGTAGCTGAATACCTGCATAGGCACAACTGCATGTATTTTTTTAAAAAACATTAGCATTTACGAAGTAGAAAAACACAAGTAGAAAAAACAGAAATGTTTCTGGATAAGGATAATTTTACGGTTAACTTCCCCAGACAACAGAGGCTCCCATGAGAAAACAAGCGGGGGCCAAGCCTTCCTGAAATGGGTTGATCCACTAAATGTGAGTATCATTGTGATTTACCAGTAGGAATTAGCCAGAGGGTTCAAACTGTGGACTCACTGTTGTGTCATAGTGGAGTACACAGGTTGAACGGCTTGCAAACCATGGGCGTGCAGTAATTCAACTGTGATGCAATATCTGTAATTACTGTGAAAAACAAAGCTACATTAGCCTAACAGTAGAGACACCTAACGCAAACTTTAACAGTTTTGTTTTTCCAGTTTTTCTTGTAGTGTTATTTACATAAAGTTAAGCACAAGTTCGATTTATAAGGGCAGTTCCTCAGAATTATTCTAAATCTGGGTGCTGAAGACTGAGTTTGAAGGCCACTGTCCTTTCCCCACTAGCCGGTTGCTATTTCTGGCTCTGGCCAAGGCTGAATAAGCTGGGTGGAGAATCCTAGGGATTCGCCACAAGACTAGAACAGCTTCCCATAGCTGGCTACAGAGATGTCCCTGTCTGGCCTTTGAAATCATGCTGGTCATTTGCTAGCTTGTGGAGACACTTTTATTTGCGACCAGGTGTTTCCAGGCCTGAGTGTAAAAGGAAAACCATCCATATTTCCTGTGAATGCAGGAAATCTCAGAGGAAATGTAAAAAAAGCTCTGCCAAAAGGCTCAGAAATACTTACGTTTTTGTCAGTACTGTTGAATGCAAAGATAAATCGACATTTAAACACAAGCACAAAGCTAAACAGAATTTTTAAAGTATCAGTTGATCAGCGGGGAAATGCGGAAATAATCAAAGTTCAGTGGTACACTTTGATTGAAAGAGATGGTAAATTTTTAGGTCTAAACATAAAATATGATTAGCTGTTAGCCACAAGTTGAATGTTTGCAATTTGACTGTTCAGGAAGCTGCTTTGCGGCCAGAATGAATTCCCAAGCTACAGGGCTGAACTCTGCTGACCCTCGCTGTTCCTGCCAGGAAGCGCAACCCTGGGCACTGATCTGTATGCAAAGCCACATCAAAGTGAGAGGCTGGCCCTGCAGGTCCAGCAGAAACCATCCGTCAGACGTACTAGATCAATACCAGTTAAGCACAGATCAGAGGCTACACAGCCAACAGAGGTCAATTTAATAACTCCCTTTTGAATGTTTGCTTGCCCTTTGTGAAATCAAAGGACTAAGCCGAATCTTATTCTGGAGTTAATTCTTTGAGCAGGTTGTCTTAAGTGGGTCAGTGGGTAGTTCTGTTGCCTCATGGGGGGTGGGGGGGTCAGATCCCACCTCTGCTGTGCATATGTGTAGTTTATAAGTTCTTCTCCTGTCTTTTGGGTCTCCTCCAGCTATACAGTCCTACAGTCTGAAGACATGCAGTTTGTTGATCTAACATTAATTAATTGAAGTGTCTGCATTAATTAGTTCAACAAGCACCAGTTTGACACCAACCTGTTAGTTCTAATACAAAGTAATTAAAATGATGATGGACCAGCCTCCCTTCCTAGGTTCCCCTGAGCCATGAGCCATCTCCCATAGGCAGGATGGAGGGAAATATATCCCATATACCCAGGGGCACAACTACTCACTTTTTGGGGGGCATGCAACAACAATTTTGGCGCCCCACCACATCAATAAGCGACAGGCTACTACCACTCTGGCTACTACTAAGTAGGTGCTCAGCAGCGCCCCCTCCCCCACTGGGGTGAACAAGCACTGAGGAAAGTAAAGGAGACGGTGCCCATCGCAGCAACATCGCTGGTCATTAGATGCACTGCCAGTGGCCAGACCCTACGTATCTTAAATATTTTAAACAGCATATATAAACATAGATGTCAATGATATATATATTTTTTGTCCCTCCCTTGTTTCGGCACCCCCCCAGCGGTGCCCCCATATCCACCACATATACTACATACCCTATTTTTGCACAACTGCATATACCATCTACTGCACCAGACACTTACATCGAAGCTGCCGCTATTGAATTTGAAATTCTACCCTACCTCATCTCCCAGACGACTGACTTTTTTGAAAAATTGTGATGTATGTTTTTGCACCAGATCTATTGTTTGCACTCTGGACTTGCACCTTATTTAAAGTACCCAAATATGCATATCCCCCCCCCCCCTTATTTGAGACCAGGTGTTTCCAGGCCAAAGGGTAAAAAAATAAAACAGAAAAAAACCTTCCGATATGTATATCTCCCCACCCCCAGCCCTTATATGTGTCCTTGTCTCGTTCTATGTTGCACCATGGGCCTGGGGCAACATAGAGCAAGACAATTGTTCTATGTAGACAATTTTGTCTCACTGTACTGCCATATATGGATTATATGACAATAAAATCCACTTGGCTTGACTTGACCTGAAACTCTTCCAATTTAAAAATGCACTTTAATCTCTCATAATCCTTAATTTACTTTTTTTTAAATCTGGTACAGATATGTTCATAATATCATTTTCAGTTCTTTCAATGACGTCCTATAGATTTTACGCACATTGAGATGAAACTGACACAAAAAAAAAAAAAATGCATTGGCTTTATGATTCTCCTCTAGTTACAGTTTGTTTTGTCTGTGTATGCTCCAGGCAAAGGCCATGTTAATAAAGCCATGAAGGCCAGGAACTGAAACATGAGAGGGGAGAAAGACACAGAGAGGAAGGGAGGAAAAGTAAGACGAGTGGGGGAGAGAGAGAGGAGAAGAGACAGTGGAAAGGATATATCAGCCTGACCAAGGATCGATAGACTGATCGCTGCTTTAATTTGCTAATGCCTTTGTGGACGGACAAATAAGATTTTGTAAGCTTTTTGTTGTATCTTGTGACAAACATTCTGTCTTTAAAAGCAGGAGTTGGCATACATGCATGTTACTGGGACATCTTTTTTTTTTTTGTTTCCACAAATCACTAGGAAATTCTTCTGTAGACGCCAGGTTTGAACAGGAATGAGAGTGACCTCACAGTTTTGTCTGAGGCTTGAGAGTGACCTCACAGGCATTACTTCCCGTTTTGTACGGAGCTTAGTGGTGTCGGGTTTTGCACACTACGTTGCTTCTCACGCTCACTCCTCCAGCTCTCCTGCCCCCTAGGGGCAGCGTGACCATTCTTGAGATTCAAATATAAATACCAATACAACTACCCATTCATCCACCTTTCATGTCTGTTATCCAGTGCAGGGTCACAGTGGATTTTGAAATCTAGTTCATTTTACTTAGCAAAATAATAAATAAATTGGCAAGATTGCAGCATTTCGTTTCTCAGATATCTGCTTAGTTGCAACAGTTGCAATAGTTTTTGAGTAGATTTTGAATGTCGTTGTCCATTTACATGGAATCTTTATTGTTTGATTAAGCTTTAATGATCCATAATTGCATTCATTGCCAATAAGAGCCCTGCTTTCTGCCCTGTACAGCAGACATGTATCCATATTGCTGGTGTTCACTGTGAGACAGCAGCCTTTTCTGAGAGGCCAGATGAAAGCAGCTTTGACCAGCCGATGCGCTGCAGTGTTGCGTGGGAGCTTGACTAGCACAAAGATCTTCACTCTCAGGCTCGCAGAGAAGCTGAGTAGTGAAAAAATGTGCTGAGATTCTGATGTGCTGACGTGTGTTCTAGCCGGGAGGGGGGGTTGCAGGCAGGGGGGAGGCGGGGGACAGCAGGCTGATGCTCCACAGGGGAGAGAGATAGGGTTCACCGCAGAGCACCTTCGTAGTCAAGGAGAAAAAAAAAGACGAAGCAGGAAGTGTTAGCGGAGAGCCAGGGACATGGCAACATCATATCTCTGCATGTGTTTCTGTACACAAAACGATAGGCCAAGGCCCCTGAAAGGCAATCTGGAAAGCCTTTGCCTGTTCTGGTGTGTGTCAGGAAACAAGTGTTTTAATGCTTTTTTATCAGATTAAGCCACTTAGAGAGGAGCAGCCTCGTCGATGGGGCTCTCTGACAGACGGATAATGTCATTACGCTGAGCCCTGATTGGCAGCTCCAGGCAAGGCAGAGCCATCCTGCAATTGATTGGCTCGCTCAAGGGGCGCTCTAATGCTGAGCGTCATAAAATCAGCCGAATGTTTATTAAATATTGATATTGGCTGATTTCTCTTCCTGAAGCAGGTTATCTGTTTATGACCTTGCAGGTAGGAAGAACATCTCAGGTCTAGCCCTGGCCTCTCCATATAGATGAGAAGATACCCAAAGGCTTCATTTATGCAAGTGAAGTTTATAATATTCACATTAATTTGATTCATTCTCTAGGTGTCACATTTGGCCAGTTGTCCCTAACTTTCCCTGTGTGTGTATGTGTGTGTGTCTGTGTCTGTCTGTCTTAACTTGGTTATTTTGCAAGGTTTGTTACTCAGAGACAAGCTGATTCTCAAGGGAAATGAAAGCAGTTGCCTCTCATTAATAGCCTCCACTCCTGTGGAAATAATACTCCTTTAGTACTATTAGATCATTTTGAAACTCTGCTTGAAATTAAGTATAATAATCCATCCTCTAACCACATATCCTGGTTAGGGTGACCTGGAGCCTATCCCATGCAGGCAGCATAGAGCACAAGGCAAGGGTGCACCCTGAACAGGATGCCAGTCCATCACAGGACACACACACCATCATGCTACCCTACAGAGTGCCGGTTTAGGAATATTACCAGTGCAATCAATAAAATATGCAAATTAAAGTTTAATCATTCTAAGAAGCAATTGCTTCAACATTTTGTGCTGCCCACAGTGAATCACAGAGTATTTTTGGAAGTGATACAATCTAAGAAGTTGCTTGTTTAAAATCAGTGTACATTAAACAAGTTCCATGGAGTCCACAAAATCAGTTTTATCTGTTTGTTGATAGCGCCCTCTGTCTTTAGATATTGTCCAGTTCCATTTTTTTATTCATATTCCGTGAGCAAAAAGAATTTAATAGGAATCCTAAACCAAGTTTCCAAGTGTTAGATAAGCAGATGGATACAGGCTCTCTGCGGTAACAGTCCAAAGCTACAAAAGTCCCAGAAATCCTTAATCAAAGACAAGCCTTCCATGGATCAATAGCCATTGCCATTGAAACAGCCACAGAACCACTAATGAATATAAGGGAGATTTCCTTGGTGCAGTTATAGATTTACATACAGTACATGCTGAGTAAGGGCAATATTTATAATGTGCTGATCTGGCATGACGACAGGCCTAATTTCCAGGCAATATTGAACACTAAGTAGAAATGGTGAACACCAAGATTTGCAGTGATTGTTGGACTTATTGGGTTTTATGTGTATTTTCCAGTATTATTTAAAATTGTCTGCATGCTGAAATACCTCCATTAAATGCAGCATTCCCCAATTTAACTTATTTACCCATATATTAGCTGCTGATTGTTATAGAGAATCAGGAAGTACACCTGCATTGGTATAGATTGGCTTTTATGAATCCCCTAAACAAGCCCACGTTATGAAACACTCTGCCCTTCCTGGCTTACGATGGGAATTTCTCTCGAGGAGACGTGTCCCTCCACCCTTGACTGCAGTGCGACCTCTTTTGTCATAGCTGTCATTCGGAGACTTGCTTGAGGAGATAATGAAGCCAGGAATACCTCGCCTTGCTAGCTAGTGTTAGACAGCCTACTGATCCATTATTTATCTGCACTGTGAGTGTGCTGAGCACCGCTAATGTGAGGGACTCTCGGTGTGCACCCCCAGGAAAAGCAATGCATTGTGCAGCTTAAGTAAAATGTATTTTATCTCTTATATATGGAGCCAGGGAGGCACAATGGTGCACAGTTGCCTTTCACCCATCTCACTATAGTGTGTATGCAGTTCGCATTGTTCCAAGCACTCTAAGACGCTTACGCAGTCCAGAGACACGCAGTTAGATAAACTGGCATCTCTAAATTACTAACAGTGTCAGTTTGTTTGTGTAGCGTGTGGTGGATTGGCATCTCATGCAAGGTGCCCACTACACGGCCAGCTCCAGGCTCTGCCATCAAACATGCCACTTTCCACCATAACACCTCAGGAGGCATCCCATCTTTGGAATGGTACAAATCTGCCGCTATCCAAATACACTGCTAATGTATACTGTATTATTATTATTGTAATTATTACCATTATTATTATTATTA
>JAODKL010000135.1:15126278-15145879 GCA_026780765.1 Petrocephalus schoutedeni
CCCCCCCTGGGGGGGGGGGGGGGGGGGGCACAGAGTTAGAATTCCACTGCCATACAGGGTCATGGTGAGCCTGGAGCAAAAGCCTATCCCAGGAAGCAACTATCACAACCCGGGATGGGATGCCAGTATCTATTATCCAAATATCCGTCTTTTAATCACTTATCCTTGACAGGGTCATGGTTGGGCCTGGAGCCTATCCCAGGCAGCAGAGGGCACAAAGCTGGGCTACATACTGAACTGGAAGCCAGTCCATCACTGGGCAAACACATGCATACAGACAATCGTATGCTACAGGCAGTTTAGAGACTCCTGCTAGCCTAACTACAAGCCTCATGGGTTATGAGAGGACACAGTATCTATAATTTATTAAAGTTTTATTTTTCAGTTCTTAAAGTATATGGCCATAAATCTTTTGGTGTCTTTAATTTCTTTCTTGCTGGGGGACAACCCAAGGTTACCAAATCTAAATAATGCAATATAGATTTAGCAATGATAATATAGGCATTTGGATTCTTGAGGAAGTTAAAGGAGATCCAGCAATTTACGTGCCTTAAGCACTCTCCCTCGTGGGCACACATGAGTTTGGGTCAGAACCTTCACCCAGAGGCGTTGTTCTGTTGGGTCACTGACTCCGGCCATGATGCTGACCCATGGTGCTGGCCAGTACCCAAACAGGAATCTATGGCTTTCATAATCAAGGCCATCAAGGCCCTCTTGTTGGCTTACTGGACTTTAGTTGTTTTCTCAGCTTCTGCCTTCAGAACCAGCTGTCTCCTAGATTTTACCGTGTGACTGTGCTGTTGTCTCTTAATCTCTGTTTCATGCATAAACCCTGCTTGATAAATCAAAGCAGGCTGCACCCCCCCCGTCACCCCGACACCTGTCACCCTCTGGGTATGGAGTTACCCCAGCCCTGGGCTATGGTGTAAAAGCTAAGCAAAGCCCCCCTCAGAGGAATAACGACACCAGGTCTCTCCCTCCTTCACATGTGTCAGAAGGTGGATGCTTCGGGAGGGAGGGGAGCATTCTGGGTAAAATGATCAGAGGCAGGAGGCCGGGCGCCGTGATGTGGCGCAATGGGACAGAAGAGCCAAAGCCCCGGGTCAAGCTTGTCTAGCCCTGTTAGATCACGCTCCCAGGTCACAGCAGGAGGCCCCGGCCTGGACAGAAGGCAGGATCAGATAGACGCCCTGGGCGACAGAGGTTATGTAGGTCAGAGCCAGGCTCTTCCTCGGTGTACATTATTCTGTCCCAGGGGCTCAGTATGACTGGGGGGGGGGGGGGGTGGGTGGTACAGAGAGCAAAGGGGCTGGCTGGCTTCAATAATAGATGGAAGCGAAGGATGTCGATTGGAGAAAAGCGAGGGGAGATGGAAGCAAGCGTCCGTTGGGCAGAGTGCCGATCTGAGTGAGGAGCTGATAAAGTGTTTCTGACAAGCTTGGCGTGGCAAAGACGGGCAGGGGCAATGACCCGGGGGAAAAAGAATAAAAACATACAGGGTACTGTGTGAACAGCGTGCGATGGGTATTAGACCTAGATTCAAAATATAACATTTGTATTAAACAACACCATTTATTGGCAATTAGCAATTACTAGCATTTGTAAGCGATTACTAGCAATCATTTGTGAACTTCAGGCTACTAGCGAGTTTGGTAACTTCAGTTGATTGATTGACAGCTTCGTTTTTATTTGCTCTAGCCTGTTGGCTCCAGGAGCCTCTCGCCACAGTACTGACCGGAGGTGAAGAGCACGATAGACTTGAGGCAGGAGTACTCTGCCGTGTCCACCTGCAGCACCTTCAGCTTCTCCACCTGCTCCTGGAAGACACGGATGTGGTCCATGAAGGCCACCACGCGTTCGGCGGACATGGGTGAGGCGTGCAGGCCCGCAGCAGCCAATAGGGGCGCCACGTGCAGGGGCATGGAGCACTGGGCGGCGTTCAGCACAAAGAGCTCACTCCATGACATGCGCAGCAGCGCCACCTGTGGGGACGCGCGAGAAGGCAAGTGAATGACATGGATAGATGCTCATTTCTGGGTGAGGGACATGTATTATCATAATATACTAATCAAATGCTGTGCTGAGCCACTCATTCTTGCCGGTTTGACTGAGCTGCTAATGCATGATTCAAACCGCATTAAGTGGGAGACGTCAGCCGTGGACAATTTTTCCATCCGTGTGAGTAAATGTGTGTCATTTCAGCCATAAATTAGCCTCTGGACAATTCAATAATTAAGATATAGACTGATGTTATTATGAATTTATTTTGAATTTCTTTCCCAAATTACTTACATTTTATAAACCATCAAACAATTGGAGTATATTTTAGGACGAATGCATGAAATGCGCATAACCTTACAGCTTTGCCTCAGCTTACACAATTATGGGTAAATATTAACCAGGGGCAGCAGCAAAGGCTCACCGGTTCCACGGATATATTTAGCTTTGTTCATCAGAAGCTCAGTCCTAGGCTGATAATCGGACGGCGTGTCTGACACAAACACCAGCATCAAGTTAACCCCTATCCCGTGTTTGGGGTCAATCTGACCCCAGAGCATCATTAAACGGTAGGCAAATTTCACATGGGGAAATTATCACGGGAAAAGGGTTAAATCCCACTAGGACCGAAACTTAGAACCAGTGATGTAGATACAGTAAATGTTCTGTTTTGCTCAGTGTTAATTATTGCTGTAATTTATGCTTCTTAGTGATGGTGACCGTGGATACATCATCACAACCCAGCCACTCACATAAAACCTTTGCTGAGAATTCGTCAGCATGCGTGTGGCAGGTTGCATGTCTGCGACGTGCGAAGGCTGTAGGTCTCACCTGGTCCATGAGCTGAAGGTCGGGGAAGAAGGGAATGTTCTTGGCCCACTCGACGGCGCTGAAGAGCAGCCGGGCGGCCAGCTCGCATATGTTCTCGATGCCCATCAGGTTGTTGGACTGCATGCACTGGGCTCCGTACCGCGACGTGGGATAGGGCTCCGCCCTCAGCAGCAGTGAGATGAAGCCCGACAGGTAGGGCTGCCCGTTGTAGGCCTCGCTGCTGGTGTTCAGGTACTGGCCCGGGCTGGACTGCGAGCTGGACAGGCGTCCGCGCTGGACAGCTGACAGGGGGAGCAAGGACCACAATTATAACTTCTCAATATTCCGAGAGTTTGAATTAAAATACGAAGCAGTGCCCCGGGTTAGTAAAAAGGACCTAAATTTGAGAGCTGAAGGTCACCATATAATACTGCTGCAATAAATCACATGTAACACAACACTATTTTATGAAATATATCCAGCCGCATGGTTTATTAAGAAGCGGAGAGATGTACGATGTGGACCGATTTCCGCAAGGCTTTGGACACTTTTAAAACCAGTGCTTAAGCTAGACTCTCATTCAGAAGAGTTCCTGCCAGAGTTTAAAAGCCAAAGAATTTGTGTGGGGAGAGGAATGGGCCTAGAATGGAATGTCAGAAGACCTTTTGGTGAACCAGCCACACGAGCCCAAGCCTGCCCCGACTTTAAGGGCCCGAGGGCTCCTCCTCAGCCCAACCTAAGCCAATAATTGTGAATATCAAATTGGTAATTGGTTTAAATGTGAAGTATGTGACATATTACCTTTAACATAAAGGCTTGAGACGGCCAGTAAATATAGAAGCGTCTACTGAACTGTAGGAAACCTGTATGAGCCAGATTCATCCACGAATCCTCCATTCATCCAGAATCATCCACGCTCACGCTCGGAGGCAAGAGGTTTTTGCGAAAGAAAGTCTCTTGTCAGACATTCGAAAAGTACTAATGTCAAACTTTTTTTTTATGCAACATTTGCCCATTTGACCACACAATCAAAACGTCCGTGTCATGCATAACAAAACAAAGGAGCCTGTATTAAATACATCATTCAATATTCAGGCTGTTGGCCCATGCCCTATGGAGGACACATATGAAGGTCCTGACCCAATAGTGCCCACCTCTGGGTCAAACATCCCTCAGTGGTGGTAAGGGCGCCTCCTGTAGGTGCAAGGGCTTGCTGTGACCAGCCCAGAACCAGGCACAGAACCAGGCACAGAACCAAGCAGAGACACAGACCGCTGTGTGCTCCTGCACGTGCAAATGAACAGCTCCCAATCAGCCATTAACAAATGTCGGAAAAATCCCTCCTCTCGCCTCGTAATTGCTTATGGATGAATGCTATTCTCACCCGATACTGCAGATTGCCTGACAAAATAATTGCCTGTAAACTAATGTAGTCTCTCATTTGAAAATACTTAAAATTCTCTGTTGTCTTACTTTCTTAGCTCATTTATAAACCTTTTGTAAATGGGAGTAATTTTGCGAGGAATATTTCTGTCGTTCAAAATGGGTAATCGCTCTTTACTTTCCCAAGAGCTAAACCAAAACAATAAACCTCTTATAGGAAAACACTGCGGGGACCCAAAACACCCCGAGCAACAAATGCCGCGCTGCCAAATTTGTGCAGCCTGAAAATCCAGTGACTGAAAGTGGGTCTACATGAAGGACAAAGACGACACGTGTGGCTTACAAATTGACAGACAAAACCGGATAAACATAGTGTGGACTGCTTGAAGGCAGCCTAGACAGTGTTTTTTGAATGACGGCAGCACCAAGCCAGCCCTCAACCTATAGAAGGCTCAATTAATCAAACCTAGCTAGCCCTAATTGGAATGAATGAGCACGCTAAGAATAAGCAGGGCCAGCTGGTAACTAATGTGACTTTGTTATTGTTAGTTAAGGTTCTGTAACTTTAAATGACCTTTTTGTCTCCGGTTTCAGTTGAATGGGGACTTGACCATTGACTGCTTTTAGTAACAAAGCCTTCACTTGGTTTCCACACTGCTGTCCAAGAAGTGCATTATTAGAAAAGGACAAGGACAGGACGTCAGGAGGGAGCCTGTCCTCTCGAGATCAGTGGCTGTCTGTAAACAGTGGCCTACTGGTACAAGTCAACAACAAAGGGTAGAAGTGCAGTATTTCCGTGGGAGAATAGGGCAAGGACTGGAGCCTGGGTACAGGGGAGTTTCTGAGCACTCAGAGCAAGTGACTCACAGCAACACACCTCAGCGACGCTGGCGCGCCGCCGCACACCGTGAGCCAAAACCGTCATTTATTTGTCTTGGTGTTCTGGGCTCGGGCAAAGGCACAACACTCACCCCGTAAAAGGCGCACAAAAGAGCCGTTCATCTGCACAAAGGAACACAGCTCTGTGACAGGAGGTGATTCCCCTACTTAATTAAAAAAATGTCAGCTGAGACATTCGGCGTGGTCTTTCTTTCCAGTTTGAATATTTACTGGCGCATTGATGTCATTTAGCGGAGGATTTTAGCCTGTTTCAACTCTGTGAGGAGTTTGACCCCTACTTTACCTCCCATGAGACATAAAACCGACGGCCCCAATGCTGACTGGGTGCTCGGGGTATATCCCCATCAGAAATCACTTCCAAATAACTCAATGTCATTATGATCGGAGCTAATTTTATGTAGGGGTTATTGTGGCTGTTCCATCCTGTGTTCTGCTCCTATCCACGCAGAGTACACACCCAGTCGTACCAGGCTGATGATGCATGATAATCCACGCTAAAGGACGCTAGCCGAGTAGCTGATTTTGTTTGTAAGTGAGTGTTGCACAGACACTGGTTGTGATCCCGCGGCCAAGACCTCCGGGGACCTCCGATCTGCTGCTGACGCAGGAGCTGCCTGTCTGAAAACCTCAGCTTTTCCCGTGCACTCAGCAACACGGACGCCGCCTTCCCAGCCTCCTGCTCTATTCTTACCCCAGTACATCTGCTACCCACCGCCAACCAGCACCCCCCCCCCACTACCCCCGCAAAAAAGAAACTCTAATTGAAGCAAACCCTTCAAGCATAAACGGCCCAGAGTGTTGCAGATGAGAGTTCAGCAGCATAAACACGCGTCCGCTTCCTCCCACAACATCATCCGCTAATCTATATAAAATTAAAATCTCTCTGATACACGCAGGAATGGTTGTTATGACGATACTTCTAGATTCCTTCTAACTTGGGTTCCCTCCCGCTTAAGCAGATGTGAGACGCAGCTGAGGACCAAAAATCTAAAATTTCCCTCATGATACAAAATGCATAATAAGTGGGAGAATGGGGGAAATCCGAATGCGGTCTGAAGCACGGCGGGTCGCAAACATACTCCGGTATTCTTCCTACGTTCACACCTTACGTTTCATAAAAGAATGCAGCACAACTGAAAAATACAAGAGAACAGAAAATACAGAGACCACAAAGTACCCCTAAATCTAAAACAGAATATGTCATCTGGCCATATCTAATACACCATGAAGTAACGTTATGGTGGATTGCTAAGCAAAAATAAACAGAATAGAGGCGGCAGGGAGATTAGCCCCATGTGACCCAATCACACTAAAACATTAGCAGGGATTGATCACCCTTAGAGGGGAGCAGAGACATCCATCCCCGTGTCACAGTCCTCCGTCACATTTGGTCCTCGCCTCCATCCGTTACATTATTCATGTTTGGCTTCCCCTGACCTACATTTCTTATCGTGCCGCGGCTGGGTGAGGCTGGGTCGCGGTGGTCGTGGTGCACACGCCGCGCGCCGGGCAATCAGACCTCTGCTACGGTGAGGCAGCTGCAAACCAGGGACTTACTGCCCACCCAGCGCCAGCTACATCCGCGCACTAATGCCTATAATCACCATTCAGCATTCAGTGGCAGTTAAATACGCGAATATTCGGTGATAAGAACCAGAACCACAATACTGATCATGACTACCCATTATTTTTCTTATTATTATTTCACCACCCTCACCTGTTTTCCAGTTCAATACACTCTCAGAAAACAGGGTACCAATTTGTACCTTAGCTTGTCACTGGGGCTGCCAATTGTACCCCAGCTGTAGCTACTTGTACCTTTTAAGATACAGAAATGGACTATGAGGAACTGTTTTGTATTGTTGGGGGTACATTAATGTTGTTTGTACCTTGGGGATGCATTTCTGTACCTTAAAAGGTACAATTACCTACAGCAAAGGGTACAATTGGCAGATTCTTGAGGGTACAGCCCCAGTGACAAGCTATGGTACAAATTGGTACCCTTTTTTCTGGGAGTGTACCCAGTACACGTTCAAAGGGAATGAGAATAGTAATAATAATAATAACAATGTTATGTAGAATAAAATATGACACATCTGGCCATCTTACAGTAAATGTCATTAGTGAAATGCCATAATTTCAGCAGCAACGATCAATGTTTCAGGGATTTAAAGTGTCAAGAATCATATATAAACAGGCATTTTGATGATATATTACTATGCCTTGACTATTGCATTCATGGTACTAACTGAAATTTGCCTTGAATCTTTAGGATAGCAGCAGGAAACACTATCACTTTGCCGAGGAACTGAATTCTGCGGTAAAAGCTCGCTCATGGATACTGGCTGTGATGTGCGTTTGACCAAATAAGCGCATTTGTCATTGGCAGCTCTGCGCTCGGCCACGGGGCAGCGGTCCGGACTCCGCTCCGCTGACTTTGGCGGCGCCTCCGGTTCGGTGCGCTTCGCCGCTTCGCCGCTAGGGTGTAGCGCCACTGGGTGAAAGGCTCGTGTGAATGCGGGACGCGCATTAACTCAAAAGGCTGCCCTGGATTGCGAACAAAAGGCGGCATTTTAGGTAGATTGCCTACATAAAGAAGGTGCTTCGTCACGTATTGCGTATTTTCTAAATCGCCAAGCCCTATCCGATTCCAGTGCTTTTTTTTTTTTTTTTAGAAAGGTAATACGGTAATTAGACATAAAGGACAAATCACAAACGAGAAGACCCGGAGTCAGGCTCAAACCAATCATGTACATTCTGTAAAAGTGGCTGTATCATACAGGGATGGGAGCTGCTAGTTCGCTACACTTTCTCCTCTGACTAATTTACATTATTAGTCATGCATGCAAAAAGCCGCAAGACGCTCGCGAGGCCAAAGACCTGAAGGAAACGTGGAAAGGCGGCTGGTGCTGGTGCCTCTAGAGGCGGCGTCTCCTGCAGCTCTGCAGGAGTTTCTCCTAACTTTTGGGAACACCTCAGCACTCTGTAGCCTCTATTTTAAAAAGAAACTGCCGATGAATGTGAACATTTGCTAATAAGTAATGTTTGTTACACAGGACGGGGCAAAGACGAAATGAGAGTTGCAGTATATTTAAAAATCCCGTTACTTGTTAACTTTCTACATTGTATTTATCCACAGGAAATACTACATCTGTCATGCATATACCGAGTACACATAGAAAGTTTCAAAGCAGATTTTTAGGAAAATAACTTTGACGCAAGATTCTAAGTCAACCTGGCAGCCCAAACGGAACCTCTCTTTATATAACGCCAAAATCCTAGCTGCTTTTGGGTGATAAAAAAAAAACCATGAAACTGTATTTTGACAATTGTTGTGCATAGAACTCAAGAGCACCGCCAATGTCAGCACTTAAATGAATGTACTTGTCAAATAGATAATATACAACTGGGCATACTAAATATTCAAGGTGAATTTTTTATGAGCTGGTGGAATCATTAACACTCGTAATAGTATACGCTTGGGCAGCACATTAATGTAAATAAACTTAGCGTCGCGCCTTTAATTAAATATAGCTTACAGTTTATTTCAGCTTAGAAAACACACAAATCACAAGTGCATTCGGTAAGTACCTTTGAGTTCCGAACCTAAACCAGTAGTGGAAAAAATAAGGTATTAAAGCCGTGTTTTACAAGGTCTAGGCGTTATGTAAAATATATAAACCTGCCTAATAACGATTCTGGCGAAACACACAGATAGGCACAAACATTAAAACAGGACTTAGAGTAAATCGCAGCGCTCATTGTTTCTTGTCAGGTGGTCCGTTAAATATTCCAAAAAGACTATGACTAATGCATAATCTCTTAAGAAAGACCAAATTAAGCTTTAAGTGTATTTCCAACCGTGTAAGAGGCTTTTTGTTCAGAGAACGCCAAAAGGTATATGCTTTTAAAGCTAGTGCAGAAAAAAAAATCAACATTTAAAAAAATATATTTCAATGTTCCGAATATAATGTAAAACACACAAGTTTCCTCTTTATTAGGTTTCCAGCTTTAATGGAACGATACATTACTTAAAACAACATTATTTGTTCGTTAGTAACTAAAACTGAAAAGCTTTCTCCAAACAGAAACAATCATAAATTCATCAAAGCTAAGGAGAATGTGTATTGAGTCACAAAATAGTAGGCTAAATCATTTATTTAATATTGACATGTACTAGGCATTTCATTGGCGAATGCATAATTTAGGCTATGTAATAAAGGCATTGTGCACATTAGGCTATATAAAGGTCAATATCAGACTGAGCAAATGTTTGTAAATTTAAAATGAGGACAAATACACTTCTTCAACGTTATTGCTTAAGTTCAGATAACACAGCAATATCTATAGCTGGGGTATAGCTTTTACCCTTCCCGAGTTCACTAAAATGTTAGCCTACTTGAGTCAAAGTGCCGATGTTTTATAGGCCTGTGTTTCTTGTGAAAAACACTTTATTCAGGAATGCCCATGGTCACTCTTAAGCCGCCTGTAGTCGTAATTACCAGATTTTCTACTCAGATACGGTCATGTCGACTCAGATTAAAGGTCAGCATGCATGCGTCATAAACCTGCATTGCCGAATTGGCCCCCGGAAAATCTGCATATCTGCGCTCCATTAGGCCTAAGGTTACACTGCCTACGACCGTATTCTGGTCTCAGTATAATACTGATCAAAGTACCCATGCCCATAGTAACGTAGAACGTATATTAATGTTTAGCCTACTTAAAAGAAGAAATTACATAGGTAAATAGCATAGTTTTCATTTCTTTAGTGGAAGATTATGCGTTTTGTTGAAGATACTAAATAATGCGGTAAATAATATATTAATGCCACTTAGTCCTTTATACAAATAGCTGTCACCCTGTAGTACCGGTTCATTCATCCGAGGTGTTTTATTGAGCATTTTTACGGAGCGCAAACTGTAAAGTGGCTGAGGACCAGACCCAATTGGCATTTGAACGATATTTTAGGAGCTTTTCATTCATTAAAATACGATCAGTTTACTAAAGTGACAGTAACTTTCAGTACTGTAAATAATCGGTCCCGCATTCGTTCGTTTTTTTAGGGATTCAAGACCAGCCAATGTCTCGATGTTGGCACACGGCTGAATTCTGGCTGATTGGACCGTAATTTGCCAGCTAGGGGTTGCCAATCCTCAGCAGTGGCCTTAATGACCCCTTCTTAATGCTGGCGCTACACAGCACAAGAAACACAGTTTCTAGAAACGCATGATTATTATTAAGCAATCAGACAAAATTAACGTCAAAACAAATCGGTAGGCCTGTTTTACAAAACAGGCACATTTAAACCAAGCCGTACGCGTTCGACAGGAAAATGTCAAGTTCCATCGCTTGATATGGCCGTCTGATCTTTAAACTTTATTACGTGACGCGCTGGCACTCTTACAAACGCCAGTCACATGACAATAAACAGCATTATAAAGCAAACATTTGATATTACTGATATCATTCACGGAGATTGTGCCTGTAGCGCGCTCTCGGAAAATGCGGTTAGCACTCACCTTCCCTTCTCATGCCGACTTTAAGACACTTCTTCAGGCGACAGTACTGGCACTGGTTCCGATGGTGCTGGTCGATCGGACAGTCTCGATTGCCCCGGCAGGTGTAACTTAAGTTTCGCCGCACCGAGCGCTTGAAAAAGCTCTTGCAGCCCTCGCAGGTAAACTGCCCGTAGTGTTTGCCACTTGACTTGTCGCCGCACACCATGCAGTCCACATTGGGGATTTTGTCTCCGGATAGGGCATCGTTACCCGCGGTGGAACCGGGCGGCGTTCCCGGGGTCCCTCCAGAATCCTGACCGCAAATCTGGAGCTGGGACCCGGGATCAGCAGAAATGTTGTCTTGCCACTGGTTTACTACCATTGCCATGCTACCATACGACACTTATCCGCAAATGCAGCCTTACTCCGAAGCGCGGGGGGATGTAGATCCGCTCCGAAGCGCCTTAGCAAAATGGAATAAATGAAAAACGCTTCCGTCTTCTCCCAGATGCGCGATATTAATTCTTGTGCGCTATGATAACGCCGACGATGATAACAGTTTATGCGACAAGGAATCTGGTGGTATTAGGTGCTTTCGGAATATTGGTGAAACCAACGTTGATATTACGTAAGCCAGAGCGACTGTTTTACTTTCAGAAAGGTATCAGGCAAGCAGAAACACGCTCCGAGAAAGTTCCTAAGCGCTCTACCTTAGGGAGTCCCAGGCACTCAGACAGCAATCGATACAGGAGGTCCCGTCCCACACGGGTAACAGTTCAATGAAAGAATCTGGGGTAAAAAATGTCGGCAATTCCTCGCACGAATTTCCCTCCTTGTGTCATGCAGTCTGACGGGATTTCTGATTTGCAGATATATTGAGGATCATAGTTTCAAACCCAACAAAAATTATTCATGACATCAACTTTCAGCACACTGACATGTGAAAAATATGAAGTATATCAAGAAATTTCAAAACAGTTGTCGAGGCTCGTAGTTACACCAAGAACGGCTGCAAAGTTTTTTTTTTGCTAATTAAACCATGTGAGGAGATCTTGAAACTACAGGTAGAAAATCGTAAATACGCGTCCCTGTGAACCATACATCCCCAGGTACCGTAATACGCGTGGTTCAGATGTGAAAACTGAAAGTCAGTCCCGTTTCATCCGTAGGCTGTAGGTCCCATCTCCGGGAAATACAGGGCAGGATCTGCTGAAAGTGACACTGAACAGCCGTGCATGCGCCCAGCGCCGAGGGCGCGCTCCTAATTAGGACATAACTGCCATATAAGGATAAGAAGTCCGCTCCATACGTAGGATGGAAATTCTAGGACGTTCCCAATTGGCCGTAGCGAAACATAGTGGCAACGCTGTTATCCAATTGGACAGATCGCTGCAGTTGTTTGCTCCCGATTGATCTAGGAAATATTTTGTAGTAAATTGTGGGGCCAGTGCGGCACTGGACAGATTGAAACCACATTCGCGGTGTATGTGCGCCATTTTCATTAATTTAGATAATCATCACATAGTATATTTAATGATTACGAAATACAATAGTATGATACAATAGTGTCATTGCGGAATTCATAATAGGATATTTGGAAAAAACACATATATGGCACGATTCATTTATTAAAAGGTTGCTCACAAACTACGAAGTATTCGCTTCGAATTTATTTGTCAATATATACATAGAAATTGAGGAATTGATTAGTCTCAGCTAGTACAGACTTAATTTCATTCCATTTGCAAGATATATGGGCATCTTATAGGACAAGGCTCAAAAGGGGTGCAAACATGCATGATTTCCAAGATGAACAAGAAAGTTGTCACCTTTAACCCTCCCTTTAACGTGTTTCTGTTTGTTCAATTGTCACCAGTTTGCTTTTCACAAAAGGCTACACACCAGTAATTACTAATGTTCTGTTAACATTACGTTCAAGTGTCATAAAAGTTTTTTTTAACACAAAAAAACCCAGATGTATGTATACAACTAATAACACATCTCAAATACTTAACTTGAAGTAATAGGGAAAAGAACAGTTCGGGGGCTACTTAGCTAAGTCTTAATAAGACAGAAATTAGAAGTTTTATTTACATAAGTTAGCAAACATATAATATAAATAATTCCGATTAACTTTAAAATCTATCCAGATTATTAACAATAGACCGATAAATGTTGTAGGCAAGTAATAAATTTAGGATGTGACAAAAGACGCACATTTTACATCATAGTATTAATACCTGAGTTGCTTGCCACAATGTTGCAGATATATTCTCTGAGTCATGAGTACCAAGGAGGAAACCATTTGTTCTGATGTTCTCCAAAGATGAATACGTTTACTGGTAATTAATCTACGTATGGGGAGTTTATGAATTAAAGAATCACCCTTTACCAAACAACAACATTTTTACACAACTCTTGAAAATGTTGTACATTGTCATAATATATTGAACAGATCATTATTATTTTTTTAATATCTGTAGAGAAACTCTTGAAATGTTACTTCTGACTTTTTAAGACAGAATAGCGGCTGGGAGAGTGGGAATAGACACTACGGGTGATTTTATAATATTCTTCTCCAGTCATTATGTTCAAATCTAACAAATTGTCTCCTGATTGACTTTCCAGGATGTCGCCCATCTGCTCAGTGGCCACCGTAACGCTCAAACAGTCCTTACGCGGTGGTGAATGGAGATTCCATTACCCTGTTAAAACATTTAGGGTCGATTGCTTATTTACACTGCGTTTATATCCACTGTGTAAGGTTATTATGGGGGTATTTCAGTCGATGTCGTATAATCGCGTTACTAGAATATAGTTTTATTGTTTCGTGATGGTCACGCATGACCAAGATCGCCGGCAAAACTACAAGAATAGACTTACTGGTCAAAAGTGGACAAATGGAGTTTCTGTTTAGCTGTCTTTCGTGTTTATCATCAAATGTTGAGTAAAGCTCAAATGTAAATTTAGTTTGAAATGCACAACCGTCCACAAAATGATGGAAATGGTGAAGGTAAGCCGAAAATAGGAGACATCACGCCAAACTTTCTCGCATGGCAATAAAATTACTCATGATGTATGGTTTGCCTCAAGTGCTACTGGGGAGAAAATTAGCTTTTTTTCTCTGCTTAATTGTTGACACATGTAGCCATACCTGCTTTCCAAGCCTTATTTCGGTGGCGCCATTTGCCTTGCAAGGACCGTCCTGGGCCACATCTGCCCATGAATAAGCAGTTATTTCCTATACGGGTCCCAATAACTACTTGGCATCTTGCAACAACAGTTTAATATTATTAACTAAGTAATATAACAATATATAGACTACATTTCTGTTGCATGAGTCAGGATGACTTCAATAAAAAAGTGATGTCAGTGTAATACTTTTGTTTCACCAATAAATTAAAACCGCAACTATATTACGCTATTACTATTACACTAACTACACTATTAACACTATTAACTACACTATTAACTGCACCAGGGCGAAAATAATGCCACAGAGTAGCTCCTCAAATCACATATCAAAATCTCCATGAAGACAGGATGCAGGACAGCAGGAGCCTCTAACCTGGCAGAACCAAGACTGTCGGCTGTGATTCACAGTTGTCTCTGTAGCCAGATCATATTTAGTATGTTTACTTTCAGGCTGTGATGGTGCCCTCAGCTGTTTATAAAAAAAGTCTTTGGAACTAAGGAATCCCTGCATCTGTCTCTCCTTATTAAAGATTCCTTAACGGGACTTGCCTGTTAGCATTCTATGTCTTGAAAGACAAATGATCTCTTTACCTATTTTAAGGACATAATAGTAAATTATGTTGCCAGTCTTTCTAGGGTTTTATGCATTGACCTTTTTCACAGTTCTCTCTCTTCATGTAACCTCTTTTCTGAGAATACCACGATGGTTTGGATTTCAATATGTACAGCAAACGCCACTGCAAATCCCCCTGGGGGTCTTTGAGACTGTATTAGTTCAATGGTAAATCACCTTATCTACCATTAAAGATGTATGTTCAAAAACGACCCCATTTGTCTAACTCTATGAAGGAGGGTACTTGCAATTAGCCACAAACAGTGGCATTGTAAATGGCCTTTGGCTCAGCCAGCATCAGAGCTATGCAGGGTGCATGACAGTGTAAGATGTACCAGAAGTACACAAATTACACCATATCTTCCTAAGATATACATCTTAAAGAATGTAAATCTAAATGCTGTGAACCAGGACACCTTTCTGCTAATGCTCTCACCTGGAGCACGTAGAACTGGCAGATTACCAAATAACGGTGATGGACGGCATGCGACTTTACAGAGGACCAGAGCAGCTGGGAAAGTAAATTTGAAAAAGGATGGTGGGGGCAAACACAGCTGCACGGTGTGGCCCAGACAGGCCGGGGCCGTTAGTTTGGTCTATAATTTATGGAGGTTGTTTTATTGTGAGAGCCACAATGGCGCGCTCTTTCTCCGAGCGCCTAAATGCAGCTTGCTTCGGAGGGGCACTCAAACAACGGCCATTTGAAAACCCGCCGAAACAAATCTCTACGTATCGCCCCTCGCCAGGCTTCCATTTCTGACTTTGGGGTCAAAAGCACCTGTGTGAATGAGGGTAGGATTGACTTGCACTGAGTTTTGCCTTCATGGTAAGCTTTAGTTGCATTTTACTTCATCTTCTAACTCCTTTTCCAGGTTAGGTTTCAGGGGGCCTGGAACCCATCCCAGGAAGGAATGGACACGAGGCAAGAGTGTCAGTCCTCTGCAATGCACATGCATGCACACTCACATACATCATGTGATAAGGCCAAATATATGGGAAAAACAGAATGAAAATACCGAAAATCACAAGATCAAATGAATACAAAAAGTTTAGGGTAGTTTAGTCACGAGTTTCATTTTGCATTTGCATGTTAAGGAAAAAATCAATCTATCATTGTAACTAGTTTGTTAAGCTTACATCAGTGGGACCGGGCTTTCACATGTCAATTCAGAAGAAGTCACCTTTCTAGTGAATTAATATCTGCAGCTATTAAGGCGAGAGTCGGCAAATTAGAGTATGCGACCTCTGCAGGTAACTCGCCGTTCTGGAGCTTCATCCAGACTTGCGGCTGATGCACCACAAAAAAAGTTCCAACACAAAATAAGTGCATGTAACACACAACTTACTTTAACTGCTCAGGAACTGAAACTAAAACAATTTTTGCAGTAATCTGCTTATTGCAGCACAACTGGGCCTCCAATCTTTAACCTTGCAGGATTTCAGCTTTTATTTGGAATAATTGTAATAAAGGTGTATTGTTTGTCTTTGTTTGATGGGTGTAGTTGTCTTTTAGTGGCCCTAATACTCTGTCAGAATACTTTATAATGTGACCATTTCATACTGCTTTTGTATGTGTGCTATTTCCTACAGCCAATTGGGGTTAATTAGGAGGTTAAACATTGGAGAGTTTGGCATCTTAAATCAAGATTTATCTGTTCCTTCACTGACCCCGCTGGACTAGTTTCTCTGAGCCTTGGACCCTCCGGCTTTATTTAGTTGTTTGTGAACTTGAGAGCCATTTTTCATTCTTTTTCTCAGCACTGTAGATCTTATTTTGCAGTTATTGACAGAATTAGGTATCACCGTAGCTTAGACCTCAGTTAGTGTGAAAAGAAAACGGAACAATCGGAAATATATAAGTGGAAAATGTGCTTAACGTCACTTGAAGACGACTTAAAAATGTTTATGTTATTTTACTGTCTTCATCACATGTGTTTGTCACTCGGCCCTGCGTTCTGTAAATCAGTATAAACGTGAAGCAGGAGAGTATGCGGTCAGGGACAGTTCATCACGGCGAACTGGCGAAACAACAAGAAGCAGTCAAAAATGGAGAAATATGGAGCAAGACAAGAGCACGGTGTAGCACGCAACATAATAGCTCAACAAAGAAAAGCAAACAGGGCAAAGGTTGTGGATTCAGACCTGTTGAACACATGTTAATTGTAACCATCCCCTCTACAGCGAGTTTCACCAGTTAAATGTCAATGATAAAACTCAATAGAGTGATTCATGCTATCAGACACATTTACTTGTTAATGCAAATGCGTGGGCCTTATCCGTAAAGAATTACGGCGCTAAGACACGTGAATAATCTGACATGCCATAACCTGAAGATGCAGGTGTGTTTAACCTTTGCACCTAGACTCCCCAACTAGGAATATAAAAAGACCCGGGGCCTTTGCTAGGACATTCCAGGCCTTACCATTGATCAAAAAAAGTTCCCCTTTGCAGGAGTCTGCATGAAGGGCGTGAACATGAGAAAGCACTTTGTACACATTGTGAGGAGACAGTGACTTGCAGTGAAGTACATATCAATTTGTTCTTCATGACCTAAATAATTTGACGGTCTTCCTAGTGAGAGAAAGAAACTGCAAGTTGAAAGTTACCAACTGAAGGTTGCCGTGCCCTACTTGGAAAACCCTTCAGCTTTTGTTTTTATTGGTCAGTACTTTGATTTAATAAATTTATGTGCCTGTTAAGTCAAGTAGGCAACATGATTTGAGCATGATTTGAATATGCATAAAAAAATATACAAAAGAGTTTAAACTTTGTGTCAGGGGTTTTAATCTGCTGACTCATGTATCATTGGTAAGGGTGGTAGGAGAAGGGACTGTAATGGTCAAATTGGACCAAGCCCCATGACAGGCTCAGGTGTCATTGACTTGAAGTGAACGGCTTCTCTAGAAGTTACTGTTAGTAAATAGTTCACAATCAAGATTCCCTCACCCAACTCTAAGAATAAGTGCTGATTGGATGTTTGTTCTTTGTATATACAACTGTTTGCAATCCACAAATTGTCACCTATAAGGATGTTTTTGAGGGAATGCTCAAGAACAGTGCTAGGTACTAGTTTACTTAATAGTAAAATATCTGTGCACACCATTTCATTTCCATCTGAGAATACATCACAATGTGGGATAAATGTCATTTTTATTAGAATTGGGAGATTCAATTTTATAAATAATTGACAAAATACTGCAAGCTGAAACATATGTTCATATGTTTTTGACAATTAAAGGCCATTTTAAACCATTTTATTTGTAGAGATCAGCCAATATTGGATAACACCAATTTTAAATGTAGAGAGACAGTTTCCAGTTTCTTTGATAGTCGGGCAATCAGTTAACAATTTTAATACTGACTTCACATACATGATAAATGTCATGCTGGACTCTCTATAATCTTGCAATGGATAAGCATCAAAACAAAACGCTTAATAAGCTGAGATGTTAAAAATAAAGATAAATTATTCAGCTTTAACAATTGTTAAGCATAGAGATTGTGATCAGTGTAACAAAGGAATAAATTAAACCAAGTTGCTCGCCCTCTTGATGTTAATGCAGTCATACCCCAAACGTATGTCTGATACGAGGCAGTAAATTACCTCATGGCTCGTGTGACTCCTTTCAGTGCTGGTTGCATAGCCAGTACAGGTGTGAACGGGCCGTGCCCTGCCTGGTACTGCCTGGCTGAGCACGAGAGCCTGGCAACCCAGAAAAATATACTTTACAGTCGAACGTATTGCTCAGCCTTAACATAGTAGCTTCCTGACCGACTTGCTAAACCAACAGCAAACGTCCTCGTCATGCATTAGGATGGCTGGCGAACAACTGGAAATGGAACAGGATGAATCGGGCAGGATTTGTTTTTAATTATGCCATCATCACATAAGTAATTGTTTTCATTTTCTGGCTACTTAATGAATTATTGAATTACTTTTTAAGAGTGCAAATTCCTGGCATTGCTTTGAAATGTTCAAACACCTTTTTCCTAACCGCACATCAGACAGTGAAGACAGATGGCGGTATCAGTGTGATGGCGATGAACGTAATAATTGTCGCGGTGTGTCTGGGCCACTCGTACTTGTAATTGACCCCGATGCCTTTTTCACCTCACTGTTAAAACAATCAGGTTCTGGCCAAGTGGTAAATTACTAGCTACTGCTGGAGGGTTTGGACCATTAGGAGCTTTCGGGGATGCTGTTTTATTTGCTTCACACTCAGTGCTAAAATCTGCTTTCCTGCCGAAACCTCACTCATACAAGGAAGGGGGGGGGGAAATCCCTGCAGTTAAAATCTCAGACGGTGGTCTTTAACGCATTCTCCCTCCTTCTCAGTCCCAATAAAACTTGTGACCACCGGTTGACCTCTCGCGTTCCCGCTCTATTCTCTCCCTTACCAGGGGGACCTACCGGTGACCAATCCAAGGCAGCAGCTGTATGGGGGTAGGGTATGGGGGGGTCATAGGGGTCACAGCACTAGTAAAGTCTTTGCCGGGGCTGATATGGGGTGTCACTCCTCCCTTCAAAGACAGCTGCGGTGTCCGGGGGCTGCCCTATTGGCCCCACCATTCCCGGCCTCGCGGGGGTCGAGGAATATTAGGGCTGAGAAAGTAATACCAGGTGTTGGGCTCACAGCCTTGCCAACGGGGTTCCTGTTTTTCACCACGGGAGCTGGATCAGAGCAGGACCCGGGCCGCCAGTCTCCTGTTCGGGAAAAGCACCCAACATTCCGGACCGACAAAAGCTCGCGAGCCTATGAGCCGTCGCTCCGAACCAGGAATCCGGCACCCTGCACGATGACTGCAAATTAATGGTTTGAAGTGAACAAGGAACCTGTCGACAAAAAGAGCAGGCAGAGCAAAACCCCCCCCAACCCCCCCGCCACCCGCTACATGGGGGATGCACAAAGATCCGAACTCCCGAGTCACATCCTGTCTCGGTGAAAAACACAAACGAGAGCCGTGGGGTCAGGAGCGGGGCGGTGGCAGGGGCAGCTGAGCTTTTAACTGCTCGAAAAAGGCAATCCTTGAATAGCTGTGAAGATCAAGCCGGCTGAATGGGATTCATTGTGGTGGCAGCGAATCGACTCTGACAACGAGTGAAGACCTGACAGAGGGACACTGTCAGCGCACAAGTGCCGCTGTGGCTGTGGCGTTTAGTAGAGTGTGTGGGGGGGGGGGGGGGGGGGGGTGGGGGGGGG
>JAODKL010000135.1:15145979-15156412 GCA_026780765.1 Petrocephalus schoutedeni
GGGCGGGAGGGGGGAAGCTTTCCGAATTGCACCATCTCCTAGACCTCAGCCTGTTAAACGAAGGGGGGCCTTAATTAACACTAATTAGCATCAACGACAGGCGAGAGGCCATTAGTCCAGCTAATCCAGGATTTAGATTTTTCTCTTGGATCCCCGCTGGCCAATTCTCACCCCAGCCATAGAAAGGGTATATTGTGGACTCCGGCTTCAAAGCCTCCCCCCCCAACAAGGAACCTCATTAGTCAGAACCGCACCCGAATGGCACATAACTCACAGGGAGTGGGCTGAGTGTTAACCTACGAGTTTCGGGCCCAACGCTCACCAATCAATGGCTTGTTAGGGTCTCTCCGGCTCCCTTTCTTCGGGCCTCAGAGCATAAGCGAAAAGGGAAAGATCTGATACTGTAAAAAGAGCAGAAAAGAGCTCCATTCAGACCACGTCTGGACCGCCAAGACATGGGACTGATTGTAAACGAGAAAAAGCCCTTTCCTCTTTGGTGCGGTACGTGACCTTTGGGTTTCTCTGTGTAACCGTCTTGTTCTCCCTGCCAAGACTGAGTAGCGTCAGCTTTGCTGGAACATCTGAGGGGAACAGTACTATAGAGGCTCAGTGGAATGACATGAAAACCCGTCCATCGACCATCATAACGAAACTCTGCTTACGGCTATTAGCATCTCTTCAATAGAAACCACAGTAGAAGAGAAGCCCTTTCAGAATTACACAAGAAACAATTATTAGGGAGCAAAACATGAGGATTGCATTTAAAAAATTCCCATTTATGAATTATACCACACTTTATTATACAATTTAGGTCAGTTATTCCACATATTAAAATTAAACTGCATCACTGGTTGAGAACTAATCATAAACGATAGTAAAACTTTTATATGGGATATATATCACAGTCAAGATCCAGAGTGTTATTTTGGGGCTCTGAGTAATTTGAATTAGATGGGGATGCCCTTCCCCATGTATTTTATGGATCAGTTTAAAGCACGTGGTTTTCAACGGCTTGAAACATATGCCAGTTAATGATTTATCACATATGTTAGGAACGGAAAACAGATCACTGGTGTCTGAGTCCGTTTGCTCCTTGCCGGCCCTCCTGAGCCATGGAGGAGGTATTCTGAAAGTGATTGATCCTGCCATATGTGGAATCCTCCAGCTCTTTGAGCACTGAGTCCCAGCAGCCCTGCAGCCGCTCTGTACGGACTCTCGTTCCAGATTCTCGTCCGTTCCGCTGAAACGGGCTCGTGACGAAACAGGATCTTCCCCCGTTTGACGACATGGCGAGAGACGTCCACATACCATAGTAATATGTGTTGGTTAAGAAACCTTAATGGGGGGGGCTTAGAAGCCAGCGGGGATGGTGGAGACGTGTCCCCTTCTAATATTTCATTTGGATTCACCCCCCAGTAAACACACCTTTCTATTTAAATTATTAAGTTGTGCCCCCCCCAGTATCAAACTCACCCCTACGCTGTGGCCAGCATGTCTGATACCTTGAATATTTCATTTCATGCTTATGTCACCAGTCCGGAGAAATTCCTTTAGAGTAGAGCGACTGAGGGAAACGCACGTGCAAATACACGTGCAAATACACGTGCAAATACACGTGCACCGACACTCAAGCGAGCACCTTTTCCCCCCCCCCCCCCCCCACCCCCACACCCACAGAGACCGCCACCCTCCCCCAGCCCTGTAACCCCATCTGTCGGCATGCAGCTCGAAATTCTTCAATCGCCCTGACATTTGACCCCTGACCTTTTTGGCAGCATAGAGGAGAGAAGATGAAGTGTCTGGGCCTCTTTTTCTCAACACAAAAAATCTCCTGTTCTTATAGCTCCACACCCCCCTACCATGCACAGAAAAAACATGCACACACGCTTGTAGCTAACTTATGTTTCAGATGTCTCTAAACCAAAAGCTAGGTAATTCCCATCAGGCCACAGTTGCCTCTTCATCTCTTGGTACCAACCATATAATATGAAGGCAATGGCAATGGTTAGAGTGAGCAGCTTTCATTTCCAAACCACTGCCTGGGAACAAGGTCAAATTAGTATTTTTTTTTAAAGCCGGTCACTAGCATTTGTGAATTGTGTGTGTGTGATGTTGTCCAACAATGATTCCAGTGTTACTGATGCTTGGAGACAGATCGTTGCACAGAGCTGGACATTTTCTTTCAAACAGATCCTGCTTCAGTCTGTGACAAACAGCAATATGTGCGCCAGTGTTTCAAGTTACACTCAAAGAGTGTGGTTTCTGAAGTTGTCATGTGACTTGGATTAGCTATGGTTGTATATCTGAAACCATGCTATTGATCCAAAGTACAATATCATCAATTCTACAAGTAAAAGGCTTAATTGTCCTTAATTGTTTAGTAGTTTAACCATTGACAGTGGCAGATTGATTGACTTTGACATAATGACTGACATTAAATCCATGTAAAAGGTTTTATTTATAAATGTGAAAATATTAAACATGAAATTACAGCGCAACATAAAACCATTTTACAGGCAGATTTTTTTTTTGTATTTTGGCCTTTTTTTTCAACTAAAACAAATTAGCCATTTTGTGGCACATTGTATAATGTGGATTGTCAAACTGACCCAGACTCTTTGAGTTCTCATTTAAAATGTCTGTGTCTAATGAAGAAATACTTACAGATTTGCTTGGATAGTAAAAGTTAATTGATTAAAAGTTTTAGTAAATTTGCTCTGTTCTTTTTTAGAGATAAGTCAAAACTGGTTCAGCCAACCCATTGGCTGAGAGCTGCCCTACGCTCTTCTAGGGGAAATATCGGACATCCAAGAAATGAAAGGTTTACACATCTGTCTCAAGCCTGAGGGCTCGTCAGACACATTCTCCCACTGGAGTCCCACCCGCGAGAGGGTTTATGAAGCCATCCATCACCCCTGAATAGCCCAGCGGTCGGGATCAGCCGCCCCGGGCGTCTCTGAATGGAAGAGGGATGGGCAGCCAACTAGAGGGGGCAGGCCTTGTTGCTAGTGCTGTGATCTTTCACTCTAGCCTCTGAGTAGTCACCAGGGAAAGTGATTACCCCCCCTCCTCCTTTGTGCAAGCAATAATCTATTTCTCCTTGACACCACAAGCGTCTATTGTCTTCCCTCTCTAATTGAAACCAAAAACAGATTCCCGCTATCTCCTACCCTCAGTAAATACCCGCTTCCTTTTGCCACGCATATTCCCATGTTGTCTCTCCCTTACGTAATTGCCTCTTTTCTTACTATGTCGCGGTAAAGAATAGTGTAGCTCAGCTGGTGGTGCAATGTGCTCCCAATACACACATCTTTGGTTCAGATCCTAGGGAACACAAATTGCAACCTTTCCCTCATACAAAAGTTACTTTGGCAAAAAAGTGTCTGATAAATGACATTGTAGTTTCTTGTTAAACACTGCAAGAATAAAACTTCTTTGAAGATGGATACATGTTGCACTAACATTAATGGTTGGGCAAATTGTGGTAACACTTTTGAAACCATATTGTGTCAATGTGTTGTTCTTTTTTTTTGGTTCATTCCCATTCCCATTATCCCCATTCCCTTGGGGATTCCATTGGAACCGGGGGCTGACTCTAGGATTTGACCTGCAGGGGGGGTCCTGTGCACTGTAGCACTGCCACTTCCAATCTGAAGAAATACAGGGTATCCGATTTTTCAGGGGGGCTGGGATAAATAAAAGTCAGTAGCTGTTGTCCCCCAAAAGAAGCTCTAGAATCTGGCTGGAAGCCAGTCTGTTGCCAAGTTGTTCTAACACTGTTGACTCACTATTATTCAGTATCATGTGTTGGCATTAGTGTTTGAAATTGAATATTAACCCCTGAGTTACCTGCTAAACTGAGAAAAGCATGCCACTTAGCAGGATTTAGAATAATACCTTTTAAAAGAAATTATTATTCCTGATTAAGATAATAAGGTTAATAACCACTTACTTAGACTCTATGGCCAGTCAGTGAACTGAGACATTCACCAACGTAGAGGAATGTGTGGAGGCATGATCCTCAGAACCCAAGAGACACCCTCAAACACGGCGACCACTTGGAGTAATGTCACGAGAGATTGCGCTCACATGTGAGAGTCTCAACTGGTCCTGCGGTGGCCTGTCATGGCTTTCAAGGCGTTAAACAGACGTAAAATCTAATCTGGAATCCACAATTTGAAATATGTCCGGTGAATGGTGGATGTTTCATATGCTAAGAGTTTGTTAAAAAAAAAACAACAACACAGAAATAGAATCTTTAAAAAAAAAAAAACATGGGGGGGGGGTAGATGATTGCTGCCCCCCTACAGAGGCTCAGTCCGCTAGTTCCTTTTCCTCTGACTGCCCCCCCCTCTGTCCCTTTCACCACAATAGGAGACCAAACACAATGTGCCAAGCTATGTTATTTGAAGCACTGGGGACCTGACCCTCCTCGCTGCCTTGGCACAATGGCACCCTGCAGAGGCACCCCTTCATTTCACCTTCTTAATGACAGCTCTCATCCTCTCTCTTCGATTTGGGGAGGAGCCCTGCCTTCCCACCACCTTTCCCCAGCTCCTCCATCTCCACCCCCTGTTTGTGTCCCCCACCCCCAGCCCCTTTCCGAAAACCGCATCCAACATTCCTGGAGTCCTCATTACAGTACATGCTACAGTTTGTTATTAGCAGTTCTGGTTCCTTAGAATGGGCCCATAGTTTTTACTGAACCAATACAAAAACCGGGTGAATGAAACCCCATAATACCCATTTTCTTTTGCTTTTCTGCTGGTGGTCTCCTTGCCCCAATACAGAGAGGATCTGAAGCAATCAAGCATGCTTACGGCAAACACTGTTAAGCTCCTTAAGAGCCTTAAATGCCCAGTCAGAACAAAACATAATGGAAAGTTTTGTTTTCGCACATTGAGGACTTCCACAGTAGATCTTCCCGCAATTACATACAATGCAAACACCTTCATTATGGACGTTAGTCTGCAATCAACATTAGGGTGCCTAATGAATCCAAATGAGTATTTGTGACTGTAAAGCCAATGGAAAATAAAACACTTGAATAAATCACTTGAGTAGGGACTACAGATGTAAACTAGCTTTTTGGCTAACTGGCATGTTTACAGAAAATGTTATCAATATGCAGTGTCTCTGTCAAATGAACCGATATAATCAAACACACAGACTAATCTGATTCCATATGCTTTGCAGCCTTTGGCACAAATAGGGGCATAAAGTTTCTCCCTGCAGCTCGGTAAGGTTGCGACATTTCGGTAACCCCGGGCCCACAGGCTTTTGCATCAGGGCGCCTTCGTGAAGCCGTAAGCTGATTCAGAATTTACCGAGACTCGTCTCTTCCGGCTGTTCGCAGACCTCTCCGTTACCATGAATATATGACAGTCGTAGCGTAAAATCCATCCTTTTTCCCGATTTTGTGGATGTACGAAGAGCTAGTCTAAGTAGAAGGATGGGAAATACACAGCGGCACCACCAGTGTTGGTAATGATGGCCCGTGGCTGGGGGGGTTAGTTGACAGCTGAGCAGAAGCCCCCTCATGCAGCCTCAGTGTCTCCTGTCCCAGGGTTCTACCCTGGGGGTTGGGGGGATTTTACGGTTGACCTTCTTCTTATGCTTTTGTGAGCCCCTTCACCCCACATTCATTCTCTTGACCTACTTGGCCATCCAAGGGCTGTTCACATACACCGTCCAGCTCAATATCATCAGGCTGCCCCACAGTCAAACTTCTTTAAAGCGTGCATTTTTATCGTTACTTCTCAAAACAAAAAATGTTGCAGCTTGATTTAATGCAAGTCGTCCTTCACTGCACAAATCTGCGCAGCTGTACAGATCAGAAAAAACTTTAACACCAGTAAATTAGAAATCTTCAATTGCATTTCTCACCTGCCACAAGATAAATTCATTAATATCAGATTTTAAGAGATGCACTGATTCTTCCCAGATGTTTGACTGTAACTCTAACAGAAATACATGTATAGCCTGAAACTGCAATCTGTATTACAAAATAAAATTCACTGCTAATTATGCATTGTCCAGAAAATGCTTTAACTTTGATTGAAAAGCTACAGTATCTATTGTAGACTTTTTCGAAATTCATTTATCCCAAATGTAAAGATTAAGATGACAACAAAATGGTAGGTATAATTAAGCTACCATTTCTACTACAACTACTAATTAACCATAATGTTCTATATCTGAGGGTTTTGTTACATGTGCTAAGAACAGTAAACCCTTGTAAATCATGTGTGTCATCAAACATGTGATTCCTACAGCACTTTATATGACATAAAAGGGTCAGCTTCTTTGTTTCTAGTGTGCTAGTTATATTTCCTACTTTGACCTGAGGGAGAAGACAGGCTGGAATGCTCTGTGAAGAACATGAGCTTAAGAGCTTCTGCCAGTCACATGAGATATATCGCCAACAAGTAGATTTGAGGTGTTTTCTGGTCAAATGGAGCCAAACAAAGAACTGTGTAGATGTCTGTTTGTGTGTATGAGAGACCGATGCAGGGTGTCAGGGCCCAGGAAGCGGGTTCAGAGTGGGGCTGCTCTGTTTTGTAAATACTCCCAAGTCAACCGCGGCCCCATGGTAAGGGATGGAAAGGGAGACAGAAGTGGTTCTGCAAAGGTAACATCAACACCCAATAAGAGTAAAATCAGGACAATTTAGGTTTGTGCCATTTAGAAAAGAAAAAAAAAAGTTTGGAAATCAAAGTATTCTTTGTGGCAAAAAGAGAGTTTTTTTTTTACTTCCTGTCCTTGGCTCATCACGCACATTGTAACCCACAGTACCATCTATATCCTACACAAATAAGGCAAAGGAAATGTGATACACTTGTGTTATATAAACCGAATGGAAGCACTTGGTTACTCTGACATTTGCTCTGGCTTAAGAGCATAATTGTAATGGCTATTAACTATTCAAGGCACTCATAAAATGAACCTGAGGGCCTCCTTTCTTTATGAGTTAAAAATGAAGATCTAAGTTTAGAGAGGGGTACAGGAGCGGGGGGTCATTTTGAACAAAGGCTGTACAAAAACAGAGGTCACATGGCATGGTGTCAAAAGTCCTTCAGCCACCATTGAGCAGAAGAGCAGAGGCACTTAGAAAATCAAAAGACCTGTTTGAGAGCACAAGCACAAATATATCAAACCACCTGACACCTTTATGATAATGCATTTTGTTATTTTTAACGCGTAGCCCTGTTTTGCTTTCTTTCTACTTGGGACGTTTCAGAATAGCTCCCTTTTGGCTGAACTTTCTGTTCAAAGCGCGGTCCGTGGCGGCCTCCTTGCTTTAGAAAGGCCGTGTGCAGTAATTTGTACTGCAATGCTGGAGTTGGACAGTGGACACTGTAGTATTGCTTGCGGTGGAAACAAAAAGAACAGAAGGGATTGAGAAAGAAGAAAAATCAGCTTTGCTGAGGTTCTTTTCTAGGCTTTTCGTTTACAACACCTGAAGCAAGGAGCTCAGTCATTAACAAGCAAGGTGCAGCTGACTGCAGCTCTGGGGGAGGGGGTGGTGATAAATGTGCGAGGCTTACCTGTGGAACATCTGCGCGCAGATGCCCATTCGGCCGGGCTCTGGCGACGGGGAATGCATGACCTTCCAGCAGCGGGGGGTCACGGCTGCCTTTCTGCTCCAGAGGGCCTACCTTTGTCCGCTGACCGAGCGTGTGCGCAGGAGAAACCGGGGCGACCAGATGTGGCCCAAGTGCACGGCTGAAAAGAGATTTATAGAAGAATCTATTGCTACTTTGTTATTATCCCTCCAGGTTCCACTCCGCGTATCCCGGGGCTGTTACTGTGCTATCATCTTTCGCATAACACTCACAGATTGTTCGGCCATGATCCTGGACGCTCTAATTATTCCTTAATACTTAAAATCGAGGAGATATTGACTGGTGGCGATTTGGTGGAAGGTTACCAGTGGGGCCAACATGCAAAGGTTCTGCTGAATTGTGTCAGGCTGAGCGGCTCTGCGTCTGTTCCTGTAAAGTAAACGCGGATGACGGATGACAGGGGCCCTGGAGGGACTTCCAACCCACCCACATGTGACCTTACAGCGGGAATGTGTGTGACGGCTGGACCGTGAACCTCTCTCTCTTTCTCCATCTTGAAACTTCATTTCCCATATTGAATTTTCTCTTCTCCGCGGCCCACAATTGTCGGCAGGTCAGTCTTCTCTAACACTGGTGACTTCTCCAGAGCCATACTCCAGTTATAACTATTTATAAAAAATATGATTATTAAAGTGTAAATCCATGGGAAATGCATGCATTTATTATGGACTTTCATGACACTGCCATGGCAAGGTAGCCGTGTGAATTTTCCATTCAGCTCTATTATCAATCGCTATTTGCCATATGAACTATGCAGCGTCACAGGAGGGGGCTATCCAAGAAGCCATGAGTGTAAGGCCGGGAATGACCCAGGACAAGGCACCAACCCATTCCAGGGCACACACAAAATCTGGCAACTCCAGCTCATTTTAGCAAGCTTGGGGAAGACAGGAGAAGCCAGAGGAAACTCCACACACACAGAGCTGGGATGGAAACTTGAACCTTGGTCTGCAGAGGTGTGAGGTGACCATGCTACACACAGTGCCACTGTGCTGTCCCCCTAGAGCTAGTTTCCAATGGCAAACTAGATCTTCCACTTTATTGTCTGTTTTGTTAGCCCTCAACAAAGTGCCACAGCTATAATGCCTCTCATTAATATTTAACTAGCCAGTACTGAATGGCTACCATTCTAGTGTTTGTGGAAACTGGCAGCAGTAAAGATTGATAGAGGCCATGCGCTGAAGCCACAGCTAATCGCTGGACCCAAAAATACTGCAATGTGTGCATATGTATCACTACAGATACAATAGTAAGGCTCACAAGACCCAGATACAAAAAAGGACAACTCACAATAATTCAACTAGCCAAATAAATATGGAACAGCACAAAAGTATTCATTTAAACTTCGCACTAGATATTGGCATGATTTTCTTGAGAACAATCCCAAATGATTTAATTAAATCAAACAGATCTTTATGGTCATACCGAAAAAAAGAAACATTTGACCTTACTTATGCCTCCACCAGATGAATCATGTGATGTTAACTTTTCACACCTGCACATACTTTCCCCCCAAATCCCCGCTGATCCTTTCCTGCATTAAATCCTCCGACTACTGAGTGTTACTAAAGCACACACACATTTTCCTTCTCCGTGTCTCATTATTTCCATGGCAATCAGTTTATCTAGAGCAGTGTTTCCTAATCCAGTCCTTGGGTACCCCCAGTAGAACCATGTTTTTGCTCCCTTCCAGGTCCCTGCCGGACAGTCCACATTTTTGCTCCCGCCCAGCTCCCGGCAAAAACGTGGACTGTCTGCGGGTCCCCTAGGTCCAGATTGGTAAACACTAATCTAGACATCTTCCTTGCAAAGTTTTTCAAAGAATACATGTTATGTAATTACTATCTTAATAATTTAATTAAAGAGTAAATGCCAATAAAACACAAACCACAAAACAAAACCTCCAGCATGCATCAGATGAAGTTTTGTTTTTGGAGTTAAATCACCCAAGCTGATGTTGAATGCACTATTCCATCGTTTCCCAACCCAAACCTTGGGGACTCACAGATGGTCCATGTTTTTTCTGCCTTCCAGCTCCCTGCCAGACAGTCCACATTTGTGCACCCTACCGGGAGTTGGGAGGGAGCAAAAGCATGAACTGCCTGTGAGTCCCCAAGGACATGGCGCTATTCCTTTGGGATCTGTTTGGAGTGACAGGGCCAGGCATGGAACAGACATGCCTATGTAGACCCCAGTGGAGAAGCCAGCTGAGCTGAGCAGCCCTTCTCTGGTACAATGGTATAAATCACCCAGCATGCCAAACCCGCAGGCCACTCGCGGGAACACACAGAAGCCCAGCGTCCCAGCCATCTCCAGCAAGGCTATTCCCAACACGCACAACATGCTCTGACGCAAGACAGCCATACTTCCCACTGGAGATGCTTGCAGACTGGGTCACGAGGGCACTGCAGAGCCCCTCTGGAAAGGTCCCCCCCAAGACATCAATCAGTGCTGGCCAAGGAAAATGATGTATTCAGTCAATAAATATTTCCTATCCAAATAACCTTAAGGACTATCAAAATCTTGTTTGAATAACATCCATAAACCAACCATGGGAATTCTAATGCAGGAGTGTCCATTATATTGTCCATGAGCTTCATTTAATAATCAACTCAGCCGCATTATTACCTGCAATTTACATTTTATTTAACAGATGCTTTAACAAGTGACATATAATTGACAAAGCAGCGTCGGACAGTCCCTGCGGCAACTCCGAGCAAAGGGCTTTGCTTAACGGCCCAGTGGTGACATCACTCTGCCCGCAACAGCAACAGGACTTCAGGCAGCAATCACTGATACAGTCCAGTC
>JAODKL010000135.1:15157907-15180469 GCA_026780765.1 Petrocephalus schoutedeni
CAATTAACCTCAGCATGTCTTTGGACTGTGGGGGGAAACCGGAGTACCCGGAGGAAAACTGCAGATATTTTCTGAATATTTTCTTTAACTTTTGGTTATGTTCTTTCTATTGATTGCAATTGTACTCACTAGCTACCAAAGGGTTACTGCACACAAATGTTTGGTGTTTATGTTATTGTAAAGGTGTTATTAATCAATCACCTAATGAGACTGCTTGTCAAATCATTTTTACTCAGAATGTCTCTTCTAGTAGTATGATTTGGGTTTCAATTTATTATTACTTAAAATAAATGATTTACTTAAAACTACTGGTTGTTTCAAATTTTATATATATTTTTGTAAACAAATAAAGTTGAATTTTGTTATAAAACTGAAAAAAATGTGCAATATTACTGAATTAATGACTGAATTAAGCATGAACGGGAAGACTTTCCGCTGTGTGTGGTGGGCCTGCATGGCTGAAGCCTAGTGCTGATTCTTAATGCCAGGCCAGCCCTGCTGAGGGCAGTAAATTATTAGTCATCACCATTTGATTCTGAATTCATCCTAGACTCTCCTTTATGTCAGTGTGACTAAATAAGGCAAATTCTTCCTGACTGTAACTATTGTACTTATTATAATAACTACAAATTTGCAGTTTATTTAAATGCAAATACGTAAATGTTTACTGCCCTCCTGTGGTCAAAGTGCAAAACATCTTCTAACAAGTAAGTAAGCATTTGAAGACGGAAATATTTTTTTTTCACCCGAAAAAAAAACTATTTTCCTTTTATTACCTATTTTATATGCAACTTGATATAAGATATATTTTCTTAGAATTAAAATTAACCTTAGTCTAGGTTAATCTATTCAATCAATGATATGTTCAAAGTTTGGTTTTTCACAAAAGCCAAATAAACTAGCTGCTGTCTCCAATTACTCTGACAGGTACATTAGTCAGGTTAACGTAAATTTCCAACACTAGAAATAAACAAAGTATTAGAAAACAATATGACAATTTTTTTAGAACAGTTTTTGTTGACACCTTTGAAATATAAACTGGTTTGCACCACCAGGCTATCAATCTGTCGTCCACTTGGGTAAATTCCCAGAAAATAATCAGTGACACATCTGAATTCACCACAGTGAAAATCTTGTGTCCAAACAAATTAAACAATGGGTGCATTTTCACAGCATTGTGTATAATACAAGGCTTTACTGTTAAATGTCGTGGGTGAACATTTCAGCTGGTTATTACACAACAGTGCTGACAAACTTTTATATAATGCTTCACGGGAAACAGAAGATTCCTAACAGGCATGTACACAGTACAGGCTAAGAAGCTTGGGTCCACACTGCTAAAGTCTCACCCTAACGATTTAGGCTCTCATTGCCCGCACCAGCGTGCAGCGACTGGTCCTGGCTCAGTCCTGAGCTGCTTTTAGTTTTTTCCCCCATGGTGCTGTCATGCTTCGAGCCTCCCAGGCACGGTGGGCTCTTGGCCAGGGTAGGGTTTTCCTCCCACTGCTCCGGCGTCTTGGTCTGGATGGCCAGCGCATGCACAGAGCCGCTGAGCTCTTCTCGTAGCGCCTCGTTGACCAGCCTGTGGCGCTGCAGCGGGGAGAGCCCCTCAAAGTGGGAGCTCACCACCAGTACCCGGAAGTGAGACTCGGACCCAGCAGGGACTGCATGCATGTGGCTCTCGTTCTGGACCTCCAGGTGCTTCGGATCCAGGGCCTGGGTCAGCTTGGCCCGTATGGTACGCTCAACCGGCCGGCTGGTGTCCATCTGAAAGCGGACTGGCACGAGTCGCCTGGAGAAGGAGGCAGTGCTGAGATGGGGACGAGCGTTATGGAGGACTCTGTGCAACATCAGCAGATACTGGTAGGGCAGCACATTCAATCCAATCTGCCAAGGCTGAAGACAAACCTACAAAAAGCAATAACCAAGGAAACAAAGCAGTGACATTCTGAGTCAGAGTTCCAACGTTAAAAGTTAAGTATTTGGTATCTTCAACCTCCATTCTTAATATAAAACTGAAAATGACATTAAACCGAACTGCGCAAATACAGTATATTTCCGGAGAGACATGACCCCTACGTTGTACGTCACCATCTTCAAATCTAAGCTCAAACCCGAATGAAAATCTGATCAATAGGAGTTACATTTCAAGGGGGAAATATCGCACTACCGCACAGAGCCCTTCGAAGGGTCGAGATCATAGTTCGCAACACTGACATCACGTGCTTATGAAATTTCACTGTCATATGTACTTTGCCATATATTTTTGTTAACCTTGCTATCTATTATTTGATTTAAAAGTTTAGCATTAGTAATCAGTCAATACAACCACAACATAAAAAACTAAAAAATACTCCATGCTTTAAGTGGCGACATTGCTAGCACGGCGGCCAGCCCTGTTTATTTATTTCGCATCCATTCATAATTAATAAACACATTTGATCTCACGATATTCCCATATATTAATAATAAACGTTTATAGTTTTACTCAGTCATATTGCAATATAAAACGCCTTGAAAGTTTGTCTCACCGTAGCTGAATGACGACCTATGCTAGGGATCCTGACCGCATGCGCAGATTGGGACGAGCGCATTGAATCCTGGGAACTGTAGTGCTCGAGGCAAAGCGTCTTCAAACTACAAGTGATTCATAAGAATGCAATATGAATTTTAGTTTGTCAATGCGATCTTTTATAATAAGAATGATCATAACACAATTTTAAATGCCGTATCGTAAATTTTATCTGCCATTACTGTATGATGTGCACTTGGCCCCGGTTTCGAGAGTTTTGTGAGAATGACATACCTCGATGCTAACATGTCCCAAACTATAGTATTATGAGGATGAAATAATGTGAAATAACTTTATGTTTAAGCTCATATTGTTCTAAACTGAATTCAGTAGTGTGTATATTATACCTTTTGGGAGTAAAATGCAATGTAAAATAATGTGATCATATCACGTTACATTTGCGTCCATCCATTCCAGCACTGGCTAAGACCGAGAGCAAACGTCGTATAGGCCGAGGACACACGGCAGGGAAAAGCCCCAGATGGGATACCGGCCTAGTGTGTTATTTACAAACACACACACACACGCAAATACACAATGGGAAATTTAAAAACTTCAATTCACCAGATTAGATTTGAACTAATGTATGTACAATAGAGGTCTCCAACTTCGGTAATACATTGCTGATTATTCAGTTTCCACTACATCAGGGGTCTCCAACTCCGGTCCTGGTGAGCTACTACCCAGGGGGTTTTCTGGCTTCTGATGAGCCACAGCTGTTCTCAGGTAAATCCCAGGAACAGCTGTGGCTCGTCAGAAGCCAGGTGGACAGAAAACCTCCTGGGTAGTAGCTCACCAGGACCGGAGTTGGAGACCCCTGATGTAGTGGAAACTGAATAATCAGCAATGTATTACAAAGCCAAAAACCCAGTGTTCTGGTGTGGTGTATCGAATAGAAATGCCTTTATCACTCACTGGATGCTTAGGCCAGGCTTACCAACTCTCACGCATCTGTCATGACACTCACACTTTTACGCTGACACAAGAAATCTTGTAGCAAATATATATTATTCCATTATAAACCGAAAATCAGCTACATCAAATGCGTTGGGGTGGTCTACAAACCATACAGACTATTTACAAGGTAATAAAACCCTTACATACATGTAAATGAGTGTGCAGACATGTCTCGAATTGAAAATCTCACGCCAGTCAGCTGAGCGAAAGTTAGCAACCCCGTTAGCCAGACAGCACTTGTACCTAAGTTGGCTCCATTATAGCTGTAAATGTGTGATGTATAATCTGCCTTGATTCTACGTCACTTTGGATAAAAGCGTCTGCAAACAGAAATGTAGTGTAAATGCAGAACACAGGAAAGGATAACACAGTGAGATGGTGCAAATAGCAGTTTCTTCAATGTTTATTACTGTATGTTATCCATGTGTATTTTTCACTCCATTGCAGTAGTGGAAGGCTGAAGTTATAGTAAGGACTGTAGAATCCTGATTCATTAACAAAATTAAGCTGAAAAAAAAACCTCTCACATAAACCATGTACACTAACTTGAGGGTGTTACATTAACATAGTCTTCATATCCAGTAATAATTACCATTGACATAATTCACATTTTTAAATTGTCCTTTACAAAACACAAAAAATTAAAGACAACATACAATAGTATTCAGTCATTTAGGTTGTTTTTTTGTATTTTTCTTGTTTTTGAACATATTATGTGTTTACATATAAACATCCACAATTTCTACAGCACACGACAATTACAAAGTTAAAAGTTGAATGTTTAAGTAATGGCAATGCTTCATATTTGACACAGACATGGCATTCCTCAGAGATTTAGCTGGACGTTTACATTGTGAAGGACCACTGCTTCACAGGCTGAGCCACAACGCGTTTGGCTTCTTTTAGCTGGCTGGGCAGTGCTGAGCAAACAACGTACTTCTGTGGTTATTGCTTCAATTATTTTGCACCTGTAATTAAAACTCAAAGAAATTGAAGGAAAATAAAAAGACAAAAAGGAATGAAACAAATCTGACTACAAAATAACACTTTTGTTTTGTTTTTAGTTATGTTTTGTCCCATGCAGAGAGAACCAAGATGTGGTTCTAATTCAGTTCAGTGATATTTGATCAGTATCAGTTTCGTTCTAAACAAAAAACTGCTATGACAACATAATGCGGAAGCAGAGGTCTAAAGAAAATATAGCAGTATTTCTGAGACATGCATTAATGCTAACTGTGGTCCTGGTAGCTAAGTCTTCTTAATCAGACTTTGTTGAACTGTCATCAACAGTTGGTAGTCCCTCTTTCTGTAAACTATGATGTCCACAATTCACTGGTTTCATTAAATATACAGTTCATAAAGTAGGACCAGGCAACTCATTTGAATCACTACACCTTTTATGTACTGCGCTCATCATGCATTAAATAGTCTAGAGCACAAGGCAGACAAAGAGGTCGCAAAAGGACCATAGATCTGGTAGATGAATTTACACAGAGCATAGTGTTTTGATGGGTCTTGACCCAACACACAACTGGTGCCTTCATGTCGATATTCAAATCTGTGTCTTTGTGTTTCTGTGGTAATATGATATGGTAAAAGACTGATGTAGTAAAACTTTAGAAAACCACTGTACGAATGTAAGGTCCTGAATAATGTCAGTGATTCTCAGCCTACTCTATGGTGATCTAACCAAAAAAGTGAGTAAAATTAACTGTACGTTTCTTTTTTGTGCTTTGTCACCCTGCAAAATACCTTTGGCCACTTTGATATTATGTGTGACTTCCAGTTATATTTGAATGCTCTGGAATGATATTCTAAATGAAAGTGGCAAAAAAATCTCAGTGCTGTAGTTTTTGCTTGATATGGTGCTATATGGCTACTATCCGACTATAACTTGGCAGTAAATATAACTATAACTTGGCACAGCATGCGGAAGTGCTTTTCACTGGTATATTTGTTTGGCTCTGTGCAGAAACTTATTCTTATTCTTTGTTTAATGGCAGTTCACAGATTAAGAATGGAGGCGATGGAGTCTTCTTGGTGACATACCAAGAAAAAACCAACCTCCGTTATGTAACATCTTTCCAGGTACAAAAAGTTACGGTCCTTACAACAAGTCAGAAACACCTGCGCTGTACGATGGTGTCAGCTGGAGGAGAATCAAATGTGAGAAACGGACCAGACAAACTAACTTTAAAAATAAGAATAAATACAAATAAGGCTGCAAGCTGTTTCCACTGATTTTGGTGCAGTTTTACATGGGGATAGGATACAAGTGACAAAATAGGGTACACACTGTTTGATTGGCCAACTAAAATGAAATACGACTCCGTTATTAGTGCGAGAACAATCTACTGCAGAGTTTGCATGTATTTTTACAGCGGCAAAGTGCTAAGTTTATACAATGGCACAATATCATTGTAAAACACTGTCTTTCTGCAATCGCAAAAACAGAGTCCATCGCGTCTGATGCCTCTTCCAGTCCGTGATGTCTATCTTTGAGTTTAAAAATGTCTGCGGTCTTATGAAATAAAAAAAAATATGTGCATTTAAAACAGCGAGGACGCTGGATTTACATAAACTGCGTACATTTACAGAAATGACACGGCGTAATAAGCGAATTATTACCAAACCGGTTTGTTAATTCAAGACAATAAGAAAATAAAAATATAGTTAATAAAGAGCACGCTCAAAGGTACTGGATACACACACTCACATACACGCCACATGCATGCTTCCATATAAATGTCTCGTGTTCGCATTATTTTGGCACAGAATATTCAACAAGGACAAACACTCAAAATGCATGATAGCATGGAATCTCAGTAAAATATATCTCTTTTTAAAATTATGAATAAATAATTAAATCAACCAAAATATATACATAACAAAACCTGCAAGAGTCTCAGAATACTACAATACATGTATGGAACAATGAAGTGTTTGATTCATGTCGAATCCTGATTTTCCTTGAACTTGTTTAAAAATGGTTCTTTAACAGCTGTGCTTTTCTCATCTCGTCTTATATGAAATAATCCCCTCCCCCCTTGCAGGAGGGTGAGCCACGGATGCGATCAGAAGACAGGGTCAGTCTTCCCCTCATATGACTGTGATTTTTTTATTTTTGTTTGAGGGGGGTGTTGAAATATCAGGACATTAATGATCTAATATAATATAAATATAAAGCTGTATTCTATTCCCTTGCCAAGTCCAAAGACATTTGTGCCTTTGGTTTTGTGGTGCCTTTTAGACACTTCCTGAATTCACTTTTTTCACATGCATGAATTATTTTCAAATAGGCTAATCGAGGTGTATTTACACGATAATGCGTGTTTTGCATTTTTGTTAATGCAGCATCACAATGCATTAGTTTGCACTGACATGACAGTTTCAGTGCTAGAAATATAACTAAATAGGTTTAAGGGTGATTCTGCGATGAACTAAAATGATCTAAAAGTGACGACTGGTGACATTTCAAAGAGTTATATTCAGTGACCTGACAATCGCTGCATACCCTGTACTCGAGAAGGTGACAGTATGGAGGGGGAACGGGAAACAGACAGGGGACAGAGACTCTGAGAATGCAACAAAAATCAAAGCAGTCAATGCAAAACCCCTTCAAACTGTTTTTTTTTGTTCCAATAATATCTTTTCTTCAGTTCAGCAAGGATACATTTAAAGGAATGCAGCAGAAGAGTGGGTCTGGAATGTTCTGGATAATTAAAGGGTAGCTCCATGTCCGAATATGTGCAATCCCAGTGATTATGGAAAGAACTCAAAGTATGATGATCTGTTTAGACCATCAAAAGAGGGCTGTTGTCATTCTGGCTGTTAACGACCTTAAAAGACCATGACAAGAGACAATAGCTGTAGACACCCTAGCTGTCCAAGACAGGTTTAAAAAGTGGTAACGCTCCTAATTAAAGTAGGTAACCCCAACCACGTATCCCTGGGGACAGCCTCTACTCTACCTTCTACTGTACCTTTCAGTACCTTACCCAAAGAATAGGCGCCTTGAACCCCTGTCCCTACTGTCCCTTGAAATTGTGCTGTAAGTATTGCACAGTACGTCTTAGCTTAGTGAAAGTTAGGTAAACATTATTGTAGACACAACAGACGTTCTAAGTAGATAAAATTATCATCGTAATTATACAGCATAATTAAACCAAACATTTAAGATGTTTGACATCGCTTACATAGTATAGGACCGATATTGTAATTTTTACACATTTTTATAGCCTGGTTTTTTCTTTTTTTTTTTATATTATTGACAGATGCAGTGAGGTGAGATTAAATAACACCAGAAGCAGGTTCTTCTAAAACAGAAGCCCATATGCGAAGAAATCACAGATGCTTAATAACATGTCGCGACAAATACCTTGCTCAGTGTTTTTTGAAAGGGCAGCTGAAAATCAAAGTAAAAAATTGCTTGTACACCCATTCAACATTATATGATGGCAACGAGTATTTTATGGTTTAGGGGCTGTGTTTTTTTCACAACCTTATGCAGTCACCTGGGATTTTTGGACCAAGGTTCGCTGGCTCCAGTCACAGTGTGGCTGCTTACTCTCCTCGCTGCCCCCTGCTGACGGCTCCCCATTACTGCAGCACTTGGCCACGCGTCTCTGGGAGTTTCAGGGCCAGGAAGCTGCCCACGGCCAGTGCCCCCGATGCAAACAAGATGGGCACAGCCTTGGTGATGCCCACGAATGAGGTGAAGATGCTGATGCCCAGCACAGCCGCCAGCTTGCACAGGGCATTCAGGAACCCGAAGGCCGTTGTTCTGTATAAAGGAGGCGACATATTTGAGTTACATTGTATTTACTTAGCAGATGCTTTTGGTGACCTTGAGAATGCAGGGTCAGGCAGTGTCCTAGGTGACGTTAAGGGTTTAAGGGCTTAAGGACCTCGCTCAAGGGTCCAATGATAACTTTGAATACTCTGGGCCAAGGGATTTGAATTCACAAACTTCTGAACATGAGCACAGGTCCCCAAACAACTGTGTGCAGTTTTCATACTAATATATACAAACATTTCCTTTCAAATGCATTGAAATTCATTTTTCAATGTATCGTGTGAAATAGCATGTTGTCTATTCTTTGGGGTTATACTTCAAAACTTCACAGGAGTCATTATCAACTGTTAATTAATATTAATTGTGCTCAGTCACTTAAACTTGAACATTACTGCTTTTACTTGCATCTGAATCTTTTTGAATTCCAATAGCAGGATCTGGCCACAAGGTGGTGGTATAATCTAAAGAGCTATTTCATAACACCTGTTGCTGTACATCAGGGTACATCAAGACTGGTCTTCACAACGCAGGGTTGATACAGTATTTCATCCACCAGCATCCTCAACTGCTAAATTAACAAATCACATTTTAATTAAGATAAAATCATTCTGGAATCCATTTCCTTAGGACCCACTTTCATCTCCTAATTGCACCAAACCAACTTTTTCATAAATAGTTGGAAAACTACGATGTCTACATCTTTCAAAAATCTTTCTGTACCTTAAAACAAAAAAATACATTAATAACTGATCATTTTAATTAATCAATTTGTTTGTGGCCGCTGAACAAATAAGTCATGGACTGATTTATCAGAATAATTAAATTTAGTAAATAAATTCATTTGGTTCAGATGTTACATACAATTTGTATTTGACAATTTAAATTAACTGTTGCAAATAACTTAAGGTTTTTACTGTTTTTACAGTTTTTACTGTGTAGTTAAATGTGTAGTGGAATTTGTAAGAATTTGTAGGCATATTCATTCACGTGTTTTCATTCCTGGAATGCAACCAAGTAAGGTTTTAATAAAGCCAAATTAAACAAGAGATGAGCTGGATGAAGCACTAACACCCACAGTAGGTCTGAGGACCAGGGCCTGGGAAAAGGGGCGATGAGGAAGTTCAAAGCAGCATGTCACTCATCTGTGTGTATTTATCAATAATAGGGGTGACCTTGCATAACAGGGTGGACAATATTCCAGGGAGGCACCTGCAGGAATCCTGCAATATTTTTTTCTGAGTTAGAAAAGCCACATCCGTAAGATGAACCCTGACCTATCACCAAGCGGGACTGACCCGGAGGACAAGGATCACGCACCGCGTCGGATTTTATCCCGACGTTCAGCGAAAAAGCAAGGGGGTCGCGCCGCTCTGGGATCACCTTTTGTCCGAGGGGTACAGCTCCACCGTGAGCACGTCCAGGGAGTTCCAGGAGGCGATGCTGATGCCCCCGAAAAGGCAGAGCAGCGCGATCATGGCCGACTCGCTGCTGCCGAACGACAGGAAGAAACAGCTGATGCAGGAGATCACGCTGGAGCCGGCTGAGGAGGGGAGACACCAAGAGGGGGAGCGGCAGGGGCTGTTAGACGGATAAAAACAGACCTCCGGACCGCGCCGCTTTCTGCCACAATAAATCACGCACATTACGTCTAATGGGATGAGATTAGAAACAGGCGACGTCAGTTTCAGGAAACATCTCAGAGGATAAGCAGTAGGACGTGAGGTGGCCTGTGTCACTCTGCTGCCAGAAATGGCTCCAGATTCTCGGAACACAGGTGAGGCCGATAATTAGTCTTGGTCGACGATTAAGACGGCACGCCGCAGAGCGTGACTGACCATCGGTCTCCCTGGACCGCTCGCAGTGTCAGCCTCCAGCCTGTCACCGGAAGCACGGAGCAGGGGAACACCCAGGACGGCGTGCCAGTCCACCACAGGGCACGCGGGCACACTACAACCAATACGCCAACACAGGGGTGCCCAACTCCAGTCCTGGAGGGCCAGAATCCAACACAGTCTGCACATTTCCCTGCTCAGACACATCTTAATCAGATAATTACCAGGTTTAATAGGTATGTTTGAGCAGGGAAATCTGCTGTGTTGCATTCCAGCCCCCCAGGACTGGAGTTGGGTACCGCAGCTCTAACAACGATTTTGCTAACAGCATAGTTTTCTGAGTGCAGAAGGAAAGTGGTGTGATACAGGGAGAATATGCACATCGGGGTTGGGATTCCAATACTAAACCTGTAGGGGTGAGGTCATTATGCTACCCACAAAGCCATGGCGTTACCCAAATAATGATCCCAAAGATCTCTTACAGACATTATCTGCCAGACGGTTCTAGAACCAGCACTGCTCTAAAACCAGATCAATCAATTTTGTGTGCCCGCTTGTCCTATGCAAGGTCGCAGGGGTCCGGAGCCTATCCCAGAAGCTCAGCATGTTTTCTGACTAAGGGGGGACCCAGAGGAAACCTCCGGACGCCATGGGGAGAACAAGCACACTCCACACATGCAGAGCTGGGGCAGTGTCTCAAAGCCGGCCTACAGAGGCATGAAGCATCAGCGTAAGCTACCGCGCCACCCCCACACTGAATTCATGTTTGAAATAATCCGAAAAAGTCGTTTGTGCCTCACAGCTGTCTCTCCCTCTGTTGCATCTTTTGCAGTATATTCAGTGTCAGGTCCAGCAGAAAATCGTCATACGGCTAAGCCCAGAGTAAAGATCAGACTGTGTACAGTGTAAACAGTGCAGCCTAAACCCAGGCTGGCTAATTCAGCCCCAGGCCTGCCCAGCTCACCCAGCATCCTCAGACGGCCGATCTTATCCATGAGCAGGGCGGACACGATGTTCCCCGGCAGCACGGCCAGCGTTCCCAGGAAGCTGACGAAGTAGATCATGTAGGCGTTGTTTTCGTCGCTGAAGTCCAGCATGCAGCCCTCTTTGTTGTGTAAGAAGGTGCTGTTCACCAGGCGGCAGTTGATGAACCTGTACTGGAAAAGGTCTGGGGACAGGTGGCTTTACTGGCTACTGATGAGAATGATCATCACACTGGTGCAGCCAGAACTCCAAGTCCTAACCTTAACCTGTACTGAAAAGGTCTGGGGGGAGGTGCTGTATCCAACACTCAAAATAAATGCTTTGAAGCATTACATCACCTTTATGAATTAATCTGATAACAGTATCTGATTAAAACAGCTTATTCTTTCTTTGCAAGGCTATGCACACCGAACTAGACTTTCATTCTCAAGAACATCACTCAGAAAAATCACTCAGGCCATCGGAATGGCAGCCTTGCATTTTGCTATGAAATGGTTACCGGACAAGGTTGTTAGGTTACTTCTCAGACACATCGATTACAATTCACACGGGATAGTAGCTGTTCTCACAATGAATGAAGACTACTTAGGAGTAGTTCCTACTGTGGAAAATGTGTGCTGCAAAACACCTGTGTTGTAGAAGAGCGTGGAGATGAAAGAACAGTTTCTGAAGAAGGTGTTGCTGGAGGTAATGTCCTCAAAGTAGCATTCCTCAAACAGAGAGTCTTCGAACACCATGGACTTCATTCTCAAGTTCATGAACCTTCGGGACAGAAAATGTAACTGGGGCATACATTCATGCAGCAGATGTCTTTGAGAAAGATAAAAACACCCAAAGGCAGCACCCTAATTTTCCTTGAGTTGCATTCAAGCCTGGAAAACCTATTACTGTTTCTCAGTGTTTTGCAACATACAAGGGTCTTTCACAGGCTCTTAGAAAGATGCGGCACACATTTCCCTGAGCATGGATGAAGCGGGAACTCACTTGTCATTAAAGTACTCTCCATTACGATGCACCTGGTTTTCGAGGGTGAAGTTGAATGTTACGTGCTCCACCTTCTCTTTGATAAACACCTTTGTGCGACTGGAATACTCCTGCTTCTGCAAGTACTTGATCATGTCGGGGAACCACACCGTCAAACCATAATAACTGACAACAGGGAGAAAGAGTCAAAACAAGTGATCTATAAGAATCTATAAGTATGCAGAAGTATTCCTTTGCCTTCAACAATATCAAACCAATAGCAAGTATGTAGGAATACAACCAGATTACCACCTGCCAGAATGTGCTCACTCTAGCCTAACCTCAATTAGCATCAGGCATTTCTTAATGGCCTAATAATTAAGGTGGAAGGTTGTAAACAGTGTGGGTTTGGCCGAAAACTTTCTGGCAGTTGGTACTCCAGGAGCAGGGTTGAGAAACACAGGATTAAAAGGCATGTATGGCAGGATCCTCCAATCAGTGTCCCTCACCTGAAGGACATGGAGAACCAAACAGCCATCATCATGAAGGTGGTGCGCCGATACTCAGGAGAGAAACAGGTAAGGAAATTGCTCCATACCTAAGGGGATAAAAGCTGGCTGTTTGACGCTCAAAACGTCCAAAGGCCATAAATAGGATAATATACTACACTGTAACATTTAAGCAATGCAGTGTCATATATTTGAATTGATCCATCTATCCATTCTCTATACTGTCCAATGCAGTGTCATGGTGGTCTAGAGCCTATTCTGGAAACAGAAGCCGCAAGGCAGGAAATAACCCAAGGCAATCAGCGTTACCACGGGTACATGCACAAGGCAGGGATGGGGCATTAACCCATTACAGAATACATACATCCACACCACACCACACTGCAATATACTGTAATATAACATAATATTGTTATGTTATGTTATTATTTGATAGGACTACGGCTGGGCAGTGTTCAGAATTTTTCGATACCAGCGCCAGAACTAAACCATTTTTGATACCTTTGATTTTAATTCTTCTGTATTCAAAGCAGTGCAATAACAAAAAATATTAAGGCATTTACTACACTGTGGTTAAACACAATTTTTTTCCACTCAACATAAAAACATAACATAGGAAAGAAACCTTTTTACCCCAACATGACCAATCACTGTACAGTATTACGTTAGACAGTCAGTCACCAACAACTTCAGATCTTTACACAAGTACGGGTCATCGCCGACTTATGACCACGACTGGTTCTGACTGACTGCTGTTTTTAAATCTTTAAATCATTTTCTTAGTTCACAATTGTTATAACCTGTTCATTATAAATATAAGCTGCTAAGACACAAATGGATACGATTGTGTTCTGTACTGTGACCACTGCGAACATTAGCCTTAGCACAAGATGACTGAATGGGCATCTCGTAGGGATGCTAGCACAGTTGGGGCGGAAACTGTCATACACACACACGCTGGGCGACACTCGCGCTGCCAGATGCAGTGCAGCTGCGGCCACAAACTTCTGATCTTGGAACAGTCGTAAAGATGATCAGTTGTTAGACACATAGGTCATAAGTTGATGATGACCTATATGCTGCATGCTTATTAGCTCACAGACACTGAGATTTACTGTTTTGGTATAAGTATTTTGCACAGAAAGATAATTTTCTTTTTGATCCTGATAGGATCCGGGTATTTTCGGTTGGTACCACAAACATACCACAAAAGTACAGTACTCAGCCCTAGTTATGACCAAACATGACATACGATGGGTTGGCACCTTCTCCTGGGTTATTCCATGCCTTGCACCCATGGCTTCTGAAATAGACTCTGGACCTCCATGAATCAGAATGGTATAGATAATATATATAACAAAAAGCTAGTCAGGTAAATATGGGTATCTATTCACACATTACAGAGAATGGCTATACACCTCCTCATATGACTATACATTAAGGTTTTGCTCAAACACACATATTGCATGACTGTAACTCATGTGTATATGACGGATTGCTGGGTAATTGCAGGGTAATTGCAGGGTAATTGCAGGGTTCCACCCCATTACAGTACCTGGTGGAAAAGGCTCAGCATTTTCATCTTCCAACGTTTGTGCCAGGCCTCTGCCTCACCACCCATCTCCACCAGCTCATCCATTGGCTTTATCGTTTTAATGGTGGTGACCTGAGATCAGGGGTTCGAGTGAGAAAGGGCCAATCGGAACATTCTGGTGGCAAAAACGCTAACAGGTAATATCAATATGTCCCTAAACAACATTGACTGAGAGAAACTCAGATGAACACTGCTGTTAAACGTTTCTCCACATACAGTACTGTGTAAAAGACTTAGGCAGTCGCAGAAAATAATGTTTAAATGATCTTCATGTTAAGTGTAAATTTATATGTTATACCTGCACATGAGTGTTAGCTTAACCAATTCAAACCCCAGTATTTGTTGCAACCATTCAATATACTACAAAAACAAATTTTTTGACTCAACCACTCGCATGGCTAATAAATACCTTTTTGATATTTTTAACTAGTTACATTAATAATGTGAGCTGCTGAAAATTAACAAAAACATGGAGGGGCTGAGGTGCCCCTGAGGAGAGGACTGGGAACCAAAGTGGTGTCCTTTTAGCCATTCAGCAACATGGCTTTTTGGAGAGAATTCGAGATTCCAGTTAGCTTTCATTGTGCTACTCTGACATATGTTCTAATGCTAAATTGTGTTTTTTGTTCTAAGCACACTTACTACCCAGATAAACAGCTTTATACATTCCCTTTGGCTGCCTAAGCCCTTTGCACAGCACTGCATGTTTGTCTTGAGGTCCACTGGAGGAGGCAGAGCTTGTAGACCCCCTGTTGCCCCCCAAGGACTAAGATGGGGTGAAGAACAGACAGAGATCCACCACTAGGTTAGCAGACCACTGGTTCTCCTCCAGGCTCTGTGAGAGTTCTCCAAAACCATGCGTCTGACACTCTCAAGCGCGATTTTGTATAAATTCATTTTCAACAGCTGTGTAGGATATTGAAATGACCCTTGACGCTTAATTCCAGTTTCACTTTCCGAGTGTCCCGCCCCGTGTGTCATTCAGCAAGCTGATGTAACTGTACTTTCAGCTAAGCATGATTTTTTGCTTAATTTCCATATAATTAGAGCGATCTATACAGACTATATCTGCAAAGAATGTATTTGGCCTTAGTTTCTATCAGCGCGGTCAAAGTAACAGAATTATTCTAAGAAATTGACCTTTCTTATTAAAATGGGTTAAGGAGAAATTAATATATGATGTTTTTTTCTATGCGATGATTGAGACACCGGATATCTCCCTCATCTGCAAACCCCCTCGCCCGCGGTTTGTGTGCGTCCCAGAATGCAGCAGGGAACTCACGGAGAAGACTCTCTCTGGGTAGCCCTTGGCCCGCATGTTGGTGTCATGGACCTGCTTCAGGATCATCCAGGCCTCGTCATGCTTCCCGTTCTGTTAATAGCCAGAGGCACAGCACCGGCGTCACGTACGGCTGTCTGTTCCGGAAATCGCCCAGCGTGCGCGACGCGCTTTGCAGAAAAGCCAGATACCTGGGACCCTCTCCCCAAATTGCATCTAACTCCCCCAGCTCTCATAAATAAAACACATAATGGTACAGCCTCTGCATTGTGTTCAGTAAAACCATCAGTTATCACAGTCAAACATGCTGCATTCGTGTTTAAAAAAAAAAAAAAACTCTGCTAAAAATAACCCAGCACTGCGCTAAACAGGACACGGCTCGGCGAGCTCTGCGAGAGCAGAGTGCCGGCAGCTGAACGGAATCAGCCGAACGTTTGGGTAATTCATGCAAACCCAGCCGCTTTATGCAAAAAAAGCGCTAAAATAAGCCGGAGCACCTCGCCCAGAATTAGCACGGCACCCGGGTCGATTCTTTTTAACCCCGCGAGTATGCATGTGCGTCATTTATTCAATCCTCAGATTCTCCTTAGGCCGATTTCCCGGTTAGATGGACAGTGAGGGTTTTGGGGGTGGGGGGGGTGGGGTTATGCTGTGTCGCATGGAGACCGCTGACGCGGCCGCGCGTGGCTCACCTCCAGGAAGAAGCGTGGGCTCTCGGGCATGGTGGTGAGGGCCGCGATGGCGGACACGGAGGGAAAGGCGCACACCAGCACGAACACCCGCCAGCTGTGAAACTGGTAGGCGGAGCCCATCTGGAAACTCCAGCCTGCCGGAGGTAGGCGGATAGAGCACCTGATGGGATCCACTCGAGGCAGTCTCGGAAAACGCCGAGACCACAACACTTCGAAAAGGTACAGCTGAAATTTCCCCCGAACTGTTACATGCGCCTATTTCGCATACAGCGTCTAAACCGGATTCCCTCAGAAAGGGAATAAAAAAAAATCCGATCCAGGAGAAGGTAGTGTGTTAACCCTATTTTCAAATGTAGAACAATCGTAGGTCCAATTTTAAAAGCATTCAGCACGACACCTTCATAACAGATGGCCACATGCAGTAATGAGATGGAACGGAGCCACGGATGGAGGCCGAATTTTGCCACGGTGCGGAATGCCGGCCGGTGGAAAGCAGCCGTACCGTAGTGCGGGATGATGGCCCAGGCCATGGCTGAGGCGTAGATGCCCCCGATCATCCAGAACATGCAGAGCCAGCTCAGGTGTTCCCCCCGCTTCTCCTGAGCCAGGAACTCGGAGTAGTAAGAGAAGACGATGGGAATAGAGCCACCGATCCTGGGGACAGAGAGGGAGCCGAGATGACAGCGTGTCACTTCCTGCAGTCTTTATAGATGGCCCACTGTGACATCTGCCCTATTTTCCTAGCCGTCCCAGGAAGCGATGAGCATACTGTCGCTGTCCAATGAAATTCACACGTCCACTATTTAGTGACTTCATACTACAGATGAAATGTCCATTCTCCTCTGACTAGTGAGAGCGTTTGACGACCTAATTGGCGAATGGAAAGATATTTCATAACATATATTTAACTAGTATCTATTTCTGTGCTAGTTAACATTTGTTTTCATGAAGGTTGTACGGATTACTTTATATCTCTAATTTTAAGAACTTAACATTAATATGAAACATATCATTGTTAAATGAGATCATACATAAAGAAGAGAATGACTCACTGACAATAATCCACATAAGTCCATTTTAAAGGCTAAACCATTCACTGAAAGGCTATGTAACTATATATTTCTATTTTTAGTGCTAAGGGTGTCTCATTGTGCTGTATTTGTTTTATTTTGTAAAGTAGTTTCTAAGAAAGTGAAGGGACTATATGACTCTAAAGTGCTTTATTGGCACTTGAACTTACCACGGGAAAGACGTCTGGGAAAATTAAACAGGGGCGCCGACCTTTTGACAGAGACGTCCATCCAGGTATATGAGACCCTCCTTGGCTACGAAACGGTTAAGTTACACAGGAGGTAGATCCTCACCCGACACCGGAGAGCAGACGACATAAGAGGAAGGTGCTGTATCCTTGGACGAAGGAGGAGAAGAAGGCGAAGACGCTGTTGATGGAGAGAGAGATGAGCAGAGTCTGGCGTCTTCCGATCCTGTCCGCCAGCCCCCCCCACACAAAGGCTCCCACCATCATACCCAGGTAGACAATGAGGCCTGGATAAAGGGAAGAGGCAGGACAATGGCAGGGAGGGGGGGGCAATTCAGTCACAAGAAACCCACAGAATAGGGCATGAGGCACGTGCTGTAACTCTGCACATAGTATTTGCTATTTCTTTCCATTAGAAGAGCTTGAGATGTCAGCCGTGACCAATTTCAGACCATTCAGAGCAAGACACGTTCCAGTGAAAATGGAGAAGATGAGGGAGATAGTGGAGGGGATGAAAATGAAAATGAAGACATTAGATGGAATGAGAATAAGGACTAGGCAAGCCTCTGAGCAAGTCAGAGCGCACAGGACCAGCCTGCATCCAATGTGTGCGCAATTAAACAGGACATTGCAGCTGAACATCTGCAGTATTTACTGAGCATTTCAGTAAACACCATGAAACCCAGAAACAAAGATTACTGTCGTTCATATTTCGTTTTTTCCAGGTAAAACAGCTACGAATATAGGATGTCATATTGCTTGTAGCAAGTCTTTTTGTCTCTTAAAAAAGTGACAACTGTTATCTCAGAGTATTTGGTTCTGAAATCAGTCCTTTTTTTAACACAGTCCATGTTCATTCTCAAAATAAATATACCTGTCATTAAAAATTCTTCATGGCTTCATATTCATATTTCATGAGCCGCCACAGGCATCTGCGGGAAACCCACAATGCTTAACCAACTTCCGTGTCTGGACAGCTTCCCGGAGATGCACACGGACTGCCTCCTAGACCACACCACTCTGGTCAAACCGGTCACCCACCACTGGTACACTGGCAGGTTCTATTATTCATGGGAGTAAAGGAGGCTGATAGTCAAATCCACTGGAAAGGTGTCTAGTTCACTGAAGAGCACATGGGGAAATTCTTCCCAATATAGGTACTGGCTCCAGTCCACTTGATGATTGTTGCAGTACTAACTGAGATAATACTCAGTCTCTTGGTACAGCCTTTCCATTTACCCATTAGTTACTCAGTGCAGGAGGAGACTGGAATAGTGTCAGTCATCTAAACTTGGCTACGTCCTTCAAATTGATTAGATTAGCCATTAGCCTTGATGTATATTGACCTCAGAAGATATCTGAAGGTGGATGGAAAACAATGCCCACTTGGCCTGCCTTGGGCAGAGGCTCCCAAATGTATTCTAGATGTTGACAGCCACTGGATAGTCCAAACTCCCTCCTTCTAACCACCGTCCCCTCACTTCTAAAGTCACATTGATGGCAGGTCCTTCAAATGCCAAATGAAAACCCGGACAGAGTAGTGCCCAGGATACCATTCTAGTCTTTCTAAGGAAATCAGTGAGTCAGCCACTGAGCTAACACTCCCAATAAAAAGACTACAGAAATTAACCAAACCCAGGAAACGCGGCAACTCTTTGACTGCCTTGGTTTCCTGGTTTCCAGGGCGTCAAACTGCTGTGTTCACTCGTACATACTTCCGTCTCCAAAACACACCCCAGGAATGAAACAGTGGCTTGAATCACACTTCTCTGCTTTGACATACAGCGGGTGATCCTAAAGACGCTACAAGCCTTGATGTATGTGATGAACATGCTCAGTCTGAGCAGTCAAATAGATAAGTAGGTCATCAGCGTAATCACTAAATCTGAGATTCACATATGCCTACTACTCTGACCAATGGTCAGGTGACCATGCACTTGTTAAAGCACCCTAGTCAGTAGCCACCTGTCAGATTTACTTGCCTGTTGTTTTGGACAGCCGGCGAGCACATGGCCACAGGACAACACCCCAACTGTCCTTGACTGGGAATAATCATGCCGGCTGCCGCCACCCTCTCGGAGCCAACGCTCCCTTCAGAACACCCTTGTTCGTGCCGTAAGAGTCGATCAGGATATTGGATGGCGGTCATGACCAGAGGCAGTAGCTTTGTGCTCCACTAACAGTGTTTTGTTGTACATCTACAATGACAATAAAGATTCTATTATATTCTGTTCTATTCCTGCCTGGATCTCTGGCCATGACTGTCACCTGACTTCTTGGTTGCTTAAAGGTCTCCCTAGCATCTCTCTTTAGTTCATCTCCTTTTTTTTATTTTCCTTCCTTTCCCCAGCATGACGTCCCATTCCCTCCAACCGCTCTCTCACTCCCCCAATTTCAGAGGATCTGGCACAGAGTAAGGGCCTTGGCCATCACTTCCAGCAGCCCAGGGATTCCCCTATGCTCTCTCGCTGGGTATTTAATAAACAAAATCCGCCTCTTCGCCGCTCGAGCTTGCACACCTACTATGGCGCGTGTGCTACTCTACTCGCTCCCCGCCACAATGGAGGGGGTACAGCAGACAAGCCGCTGGCCACCCATCTTTATTTCAGAAGCTACCCAGACTCTGTTTCCGGATCCTTGCCGCATTGTCACGGAAAAATGAGCAGGAGTCCTGATACCAGCCTCCATCTGCTAGCGCAGTGCTACCCTTAGAGAGGTAGTGACAGGGCAGCAGCAGAGGCGGACATTTCAGGTCCAGAAAGTAAAAATCCAAACCAGGATTTTGTTTCAACCTTCCACTTAAGTATAAAGAATGCCAGTCACATAGTACTCAACTGGTTGGTTGAAGCAAAATCGTGTTCTGGATTTTTACTCTTTACAGCAGCATGTTGTGCCGGACTGATGTACGAACTTCTTATGGCAGAGGATGATGTGGAGGCGTATCTCAGCAGAAGGGGAGGGCTGGGGCCCTACATCCCCGTTCTGACCAGGGATGTCTAGCATGCCAACTAAAAGTACCAACTGAGCGAGGCTATGGATTGTCCCTTGTAGAAGACAGAGGTCCTGCATGAGGTGGATCACTGCCCTGCCCAAGCAGGACTTCCATCAATGTAAGTATACCTGATACCAAACCCACATATGCATGGGGCTATTGACGATCACACAACTCTGGTTTAGAACAGTGGCGTACCCCATCCTCCAGGTGAGTGGTCATGGACGACTATATATGAGCCCTGACCTATGTGCTGCAGATTGCGATTGGGCACATGGTCGACATGATCCCTCATGAGCTTGTGGAAGTGGCTCAAAGGGTGGTTGCTACTCGCTCCCTGGCCTGCGGCAGCCAGGCACACGGAACAGCACAGCCCCGGTGAGGGGCCAGCTCCACTTCCTGTGAGCTGGCTCCAGAACAGCGAGCTCGGAAGGGCACCTCGACCCAGGAACACAAGGGCACAGACTGGCCCCACGCCGAGTCTGCAAGCACCGCTGCCTGGAGACTGGGGTTACAGAGAACTGCTAAGCAGAACTGGCATTTGGATCACAAATATATTAAACATAAATGCATTTAGTCCTGGACCGAAGGCATAGATAATTAATGGATTTCTCGTTTGTTCACTGCAGTGAATATGTGTAATGCTGGAAATAAGACATGCCAAAGGAAGGATGCAAATTACAGTCGTACTGTTAGATTTGAAGGATCCAGGAGAAGACAGGGAATCAGGCAGGCATCCTGTTCCCCCCTTCAAGTAGGTTGGGGGACTGGGCTAAATGGCCACAGCTTGGTTGTATATATCTGACTTCTTAGCCAGTGAGAGTGTGGCAGATTTTTGATGGATTTAAAGTCACTGACAGTGTCAGTAAGGAGTGCAGTATTCCTTAACTCAGTCCTCGGGGACCCTCAAACAGTCCACAGTTGGGCTCCCTCCCATCTTCCAACACACCTGTGCCGGGTATTCGGTGTTCTTGATTGGCTGGGAACTGAGAGGGAGTAAAAATGTGGAAAGTCTGAGGGTCTCCGAAGACTAGATTGAGAAACACTGGCTTAGCTGGACTATTTAAAGCTGAAGTGTTGATTGAACTATGAGGCCAGCTGAGCCCAAATGAGTCCACTTGAGGCAGGGAGGAAGCCCGGGCTCGCTTCCAAGCCTTTCATTGGTGCTGGAGTTCGGTACAGTAAAGGCTTCTTTGTGGTTTATCATAGCCTCTGTTGATTCCCTGCTGCTGCTAAAGTAAGGCAGGGGGGCCGGGTGCAGGAAGGCTGCAGTGCTGGAGCTGCCTGCTGTCGGGTGAAGGTGACGGTGCTGGAGAGGCACCTGACAGCTCTGTCAGCACTCTCCCCGGACGAACGGGGCTCGTCAGCGATGACAGGGCGCGATAGCGAGCCGCTGCAATGCGGCAGGGGGGGACCGTCCTCTGCAGGAGAGGCGCCCGCCCCGGGAGCCATGCGCGCCACTGCTTCCTAATCCCCCCCGTCAGATTAAAGGCGGGGGCCGAAGGGACCCGGATCGGCACGACCCAGAATCGGCTGGCTTACGATGACGGCGTTCTGAGAAAAGTGCACGTCACCATCTAGGGGACCTTTGCGAAGTCGGTTACACTTGTGATACACATTTGCTCGGAACAGGGATCATTGTCACATATCAAACTGCAGGCAGCAAAGCTCGTACGGTGCATTACATTTACTCTGACTTTTTGAAAACACTCAATTGTGTGTACAGTACATGTGAGCTCAGGTGTGAGGTGGTCATTGTAACTAGTCCAGGAGACAGCTGGGCACACCAGGTCCTGTAAGTCTGCTTGTACCTGCCTTGGCCATTCCTCCAACAAGCCCCTCCACAATGTAGCACTGTGAACAGCAATGGACAGCTGAGACCCTCTGTGGTGTGTGTGTGTGTGTGGGGGGGAGGGGGTAGGGTGGGGTGAGGAGTTTACACCTGTTAGTAACATCTCCATCTAAGTGCGAGTCACAGGCTTCCATAGGACCCTGCCTGAATATTTCACTCAAATGATTACTAAAAAGCTTCATAGATTAATTCAGAGGCCAGAGAGAAAATTACTGCAAACTAATAAAGACAATATTTTTTATTCTATTTTCCTTTTGGTGGGAGGAGAGGTGGCTCTGAAGGC
>JAODKL010000135.1:15189868-15202296 GCA_026780765.1 Petrocephalus schoutedeni
CTCCCAGCACGGTTACGTTTACAAAATGGCGGCCTCAACCCACAAACGGGGGCTTTGAAGAGACAAGCTGCAGAAGTTTGAAAATCCCAGGATAGTCAGCTGTTTCAGAGATGCTGGAAACACCACATGGCACCAGCACTTCAAAGTCACTAACATCAGGCATCTTGGCCATCAGAATTCCTACTGAAACAGTGAGTGAACCTCTTGACCCTGTCAGCTATCCCTTAGCTGGTCTCTTGTGCATCCTGGTGTCGATCTTCTTGCATTTGTCTTTCTTTGGAGTAGCTCTGTTTTTAGGTTCTTACAATGTTCTTGGAATGGTATTATGGGCGATATTCAGTTTTCAACTCACGATAACTCACGTTTGAATAATATCGCGATAAACTACACTATCATTTACATTACTGCGCCGCCAGGCAGACCGACGAGCGCAGCGAATACTGAGGAGAACAGCTGCGGGGAAGAATGTGGCTTTTTTATTAAGTCTTTAGCAGAACCTACTCAGGGACTGGACAAGCACCTAACCAATTACAACAGTGGAAACACAAGGAAGTCTCAAGATGCCGGACTGTCAGGTACACACACAGTGGGGGGATTTATACAAAACTAGGGACATGTGTGGATCAGACAGGGTTCACATATGACACTGGTAACATACCACAATCGGGAAATACAACTATTTACAGCAACAGAATTAGGGGCTATGTACACACTGCCTGTAAGCATACTGGGATATGCTAATCCCCCTGACACGACATTACTGTCAATGGAATACATAAAAAAAGAAAAATACATTAAAAAGCGTCACTCATTAACAAATTTGCAGGATTTGGCTACATGGGGGCATTTAGCCGATGTCACTCTTAAGCCCCTTTCAGACATGCACTGCCACCTGGTACTTTTCTAGACATTACACAGAGGGGCTGTATATGTGACCAGAAATATCCGAAACAGTTATACTGGACATTTAACAGAATTAACCCTGCTAGATCCCCAATACAAAGTCCGGATAATTTCCGATTGATCCTCAGGTGTGAATGAAGCAGGACATTTTTGGGAGAATTCAGCGCGAAGTTTCTATCGTGCCACTGGTGTAAAAACGGAAGAATATGTAGCTGTTTTGCGCTGGTATATGGCTTTCCATATTGCAGGTACGTCCAAATAAATTGACACCAAAGCAATTCTAACCAGAATAAGAGATTTGATGGATGGATGAAGGGTGGTGTAGCATTTCTGCTCTTTTACTCGGTAGTGTACACAAGACTTCTATCTGCTTAAGCTCAGTAGATGACCTGCAGACAGAAAAGAATTCAGAGGATAACTGGAGAAAAAATAACAGTACTGGGAAAAGATACACTGCCAGAAAATAAATGAAAACCCCAGTGAGACCAGAATATTTGGTTATCGGTAAATTGATTATATTTCAATTATATCAACAAAGGCGTAACGAGTAACCACCCCGACACTCATTCTCCTGCCATGAAAGACTTAATTACGTAATTCCATTTCCACTTAATGGACTCCAATAGCACCAAAGGGATTGGGCTGCAGAGAGACTGGCTAACAAATAGTCAGGCTTAGAGAGCCTTCTCTGTGTGCGAGCAAAGCCCGAGGTTAGCTGAACAGGTAACGTGGGCAGACTTTTATTGAATAAACATATTAGTTCAACACCAGCTGAACCTAAAAGCCCCTTTGGGTTCGGCCTTAGATATCAGGCTGATAGCGGTACTGAGAACCGACCACAGGCCAGAAGAAGAGATGCACCAGTAAACCACATTCTCAAATCACTGCTAGGACGGTGGGACAGTGGTGAGCTGATTTCACCGTTGTTATTCAGTTACAATCTCAACAAACACACATCAAAATCATCCTTACTTTCCATTTATAGCAAGGGCAAAGTGTGGGGGGGGAGGGGGCACTACCGCCTCTAGGCCATGCCAGTAAGAAAGAGAGACACCTTCTCCTGCATTAGATAAAACATGCATGGATGCATGGATTTAGCAGTTGATTGTTTTGGTTACTTCAATACAGTCGTTTACCATCGAGGCTCAGTAAATCGATGGCATTGTGTTGCTATAACTGCGTTCTACGCTGGAACTTTTGCATAAGTGGTTTGTTGCTACCGTATAGGGAGACAAGATAATAGGTCATGTGTGTGTCAGATATGTGTATTAACACACAAGGTAAGCTCCCCCCTCCCCCCAAATGCAAACATCAAACTCCACGTATGACATACAGGCCAAGAACAAGGAATTCGTTTTGGTGCAATTAGTCAAATTAACGTAAAATGATGTAAAACATCACACAGCACTTGGCAGACTCTGGTCCACATCTGAACAGAACTAAAATTGAATCCCAACCACGTAATAGGTCCCCTGCCAATTCAGAGGTAGTGGACCTTGGCTTTGTTGCTGATGGAATTCGGTCCATGGGGAAACATAGTTGTGGACCCCTGACACGGAGTGTTAACCACCTCACCCCAGGGGATTTTCGAAGAGGAAGAATGTCTTTATTGTAACTGTACAGGTAACATCTACAAGGAAATTCAATTTCCGCATATCCCATTTTCCAGTGCCTCTAGCACAGTTTTTGGGGTTAAACACCTTGTTTGGTTACCCCACAGTGATATGATTATTTTGCGGGCCACGGGATTTGAACCAGTGACCTTCTGAGCACAGACAGAGACACCAGAACCTGCAGTGCACCTGTCTATCAGCAGGCACTCAGAGCAAACTAAAATAACAACGTCGAACAAAATATAGCATTTGTGCCCCATAGCCCATCACCAGCGACATGCAGAGTAACTACATGTCAGTTACAATTCTTAGCAACTTGGCTCCTTATAATAATGTAAGGTTGTGGCATGATGCACTGCATCCTTATACCTGCAGGGTTGTGGGTTTAACTCCAGCCCCTGCACTGTGTGTGAGCAGTTTGAATAGGTTTCCTCCAGGTACTCCGACTTCCTCCCACAGTGAAAATAAATGCAGCATGTGTGCCCTGTTTTGGGCTGGCATCCCATCCAGGGTGTCTGCTGACACTGCCCCGGGTTTCCTGGCACAAATTCTAGGCCCACAGAACTCCTGCTTTGCAGATTTAGCTAAGAGAAATGGATGACGTCATGCATTCATATGTTTTAAAACTACAGTCACTGAAGTCTATATAGATGGGTTACGTAAGGGTACTACAGATTCACTAGTAAACATCAGCAGGGGCGGGAGGTGGGGGGGTGGGGCCTATCACTGGTAGCATAAGGCACATGCAGGGTTACACCCAGAATGGGATGCCAGTCCATCACTAGGCACATACTTGCACGGACACTAGGGGCACCTTAGAGTGTGAGCAGACCTACAGCACCAGTCAAAAGCTTGGACACACCGATCCATAGAAGGGTTTATTTGCATTACTCTCTAAATTTTAGAGTAACTATAAAGACATGAAAACTGTTAAAAAAACATATATGGAATTATGCACTGACCAAAAGAGTATTTAATAAAATTATTTGGGGGCAGCTCTGTAGGTTGGGACTCAGAAGGTTGCCGATTCAAACCCCATGGCTGGCAGAGTCATCCCACCATTGCGTGCTTGAGCAAGGCCCGTAACTCTAATCGCTCCAGGGACTGGCTGGAGGTGGCCTCCTGGGATGCTTGTCCAGCTGTCCTCGAGGAGGTCCCACTTACACGCTGAACACTCGTGGCTGCTTTTCCTTCACGCTCTGGTGAAACTCCTCCCAAGCCATCTCTGCTGTGGTTAGGTCAGGTGACCAGGTCATGTGATGCGACATGCTATCACTCCTTAGTAGGCAGCTTGGGATGCTCAAACTTTTGACTGGTACTGTAACTGCAGGAGGAAATCGATATGACACAGAGCAGAGGTTGTATATGAACCAATATGATGTCCTAATCCAGCTCTGAATGTTAAATACTACCTATCTAAGTTTAGATTATTTTTGATTATTGTAGATATTACCTGGCCTCCATCCTACACCAGTTTGGTACCAATCAAATACAAACCCGTGGACATGTAGGACTCATGAAACAGCAGCAGCTGCTGTGAGCAGATGAACTGAAGACATTTATGGACAGTGGAACCAAATGACTGCTTTTGGGTGGAATGTCCATGTTTTCCTCGAGTTTGGCATCTAACGGACTCGCACAGGCAATGATGGGACGAGCAGGCTGCTAGCTGCAGTCTGCGTGCAAGAACATTTCTCAGCCTCTTCTCGTCCGCTTTCACAGTGCACAGAGACCCTGGCAGGCAATCACTGAGGTTAGTCATCTATCACTTTGCATTATATAAACATTTCCAAGGGAAAAAAAAAGTGGCAGTATAAGTTATTACCTCCATAAAGTCAAGTGCAGGCAGCTAATGCAAGGTACGTGCGGCAAATCACATCCTTAGCCCGCATGAAAACATCAGCTCCTGTCAAAGTACATTATATTAGATGCCATGATTTGGTAATAAAAAGTGAAACGGGGTTTCCTCATAAAGTTACATTATACTGTATGTGGGAATCCTGTGAATATGAAAATGTGTGAAGGTTCTTCTCCTAAATTCATCTAAGAATCAGATCGATGCACAGTCAAAATATAAGCAAGGACTTGCAGCACAAGAGGGACTGAGAACTGGGTCTTTCAGCAAAAGGAGCAAAGGCAAAATAAACACACACAAAGGGGGTTACACGCCCCGTGAAATTCCGAGGATAAAAACCAGGAGGCAAAGGATCAATGATGTTTAACAGCGGTAAGGGTTAAAGCACATCCCAGTACAAGAACCCAGCCTTCCTGGTCTGTTTACAGAACCCTGATATGGCTATTTCCAAAATAAATGTGTTGAAAACATCTGTCCACTGTCAGGTATCGATGGCGGAGGTTAGAGATAAGCTGATATTTGTTTATGGCCTTCGTGCCACAGGTTCTCGAGGCTGGACGTGGTGGACGTATCAGCTGGGGAATAAGAGGGAATAATCCTAAGGATGGATATCGGGATTTGGGTGGGGAGTGATTCAGAGCCTCAGACCAAGCAGCCGAGTGCCGCGTTAATTTACGCTGTTTGGGGAGCAGATCGTGAGCAGATGGAAAAGAAGGGTAGAGAGAGACGCGGGGAGACGAGGAGAGGGACAGAGCGAAGGCCTTCGGAAGATTCCTCGCGAGGCGAGCGGCAGGGGACGTGACGGGGAGGCTGGCTGGCGGCTGATTAGTCCGTTATGTTGGCAGGAGAGGTGCCACGGAGGGGCCGTGCCATTCGTGGCGTCACGGATGCAGCTAGCGATGGGCGAGGTGACAGAAGAGCAGGGCAGACCATCGGGACCACACTGTCAGGCTGGAGTACAGCAAGCCCACAAGGAAGGGATCTCCAGACATCAGGGGTCTTCGCTGGTTTGAATCCTCTGGTCTGGATGTGAGCTTTGGGCCTTTGAGTGAGGACTATGCCTCTAGCTACCTGCTTTATTTTATTGTACATTGCTTTGGATTAAAGTGCCTGCTACACAAACAAATGGAAATGTAATACTCACACACGTCAAGCTGAGAGATGATATCCAATTAAAATTAAGCCAAAAAGAAAGTCAAAGTACTGTCTGCCTAATGATATGTGACGTCCCATTAAATTCACCTGCCACATCTCTTTTCCTCGCTTTAATCCCTGATCACGGCAGCTAGGTGCGTCTGGCCAGTGCAGCTCGAGACCAGGTCTTAACCATTCAAATCTGAATGAAAATTTCCGAGACTCACTTGCAGCAGGCGGGCGGGTCCTTCACTGTGTCGCATGGCATATAAGCACAAATTAGTCCTTATGGTGATTTTAAAAAAGTCAATTAACTCAATATTCAAAGGCTGGGGAGACCCAGGTTGGGATGCCAGTCCATCACAAGTCTCACACACAATTTATGCGCAATTTAGCAGCACATTTACATAACTATGTGTGTTTAGTCTGTGAAGGGAATCTGGAGTAATGCAATGAGTATGGGAAGAAGTGCATAGTACATGCACAGTATATAATATAATATAATATAATTTAATACATGTGTGCATGTACTACAGTAGGGTGTAGGGTTGGGCAGTTAGTCAAATTTTAATTTCAATTATGCTGTTGGCTTCCAGCAATTATTGGGACAAAATTAATCGAGACAAAAACTATCATTATGACACATTTGGTTACACAGTGATGCTCCCGTTCTGTCTTGTGTTATAAATCCAGTGCGGCCCTTTCCAACCACTTTTTATTTATTTCTCAGCTGAATCATAGTCAAGGAAATTCGCCGTTAAAAAGACAGGCTTTTTTTAGAAGATCAGTAAATCCATAATTTCTCCAAAGTCAATGAGTAATCGTGTTAAATAACCGTGATCCAAGTCTTGACCAAAATAATCGTGATTATGATTTTCGGCGAAATCAGGCAGCCTTAGTGTAGTGTCTTTCCTTTGACTAGAAACAGATGTCTGCACATTCCCCCTGCTCTCGGAAGAAGAGCAAAGACAAACAGCGTCAGGCTACAGACCCTGACACCACACAGGACAGAGGGAGGCTCCCCGGGCTTCTCCGTGACTCCGTCATCGAGTCACTGTCCGCACATTAGGGCTCTGAGCGGCAGCAAGGAGCAGCCAATGCGGGGTGAGGGCAAGACTAAGCTGCTCGATCGCAACCAACATTGGGGCGGCGGTGCTGTAATGGTGAGGGATGTGACTGTCTAATTGATAGGTTGCTGGTTCAGGTCCCCAACCTGCAAGTAACACTGGGGTACCCAGAGCAAGGTGCCGCCCCCAAGCACAGCCCCCGGGGTGCTGAGATAGCTGCCCACTGCTGTGTCACAATGTCACATGGGTTAAATGCAGGGGACACGTTTCATTGCTGTGCACTGCGTGATGCGGCGTGTCAACAATGACAATTAATCACCTTTCACATGCAGCAGAGGGAGAGAGTGACAGAGGCCCATTGGGTTAAAGAGAAGAACACTGTTATCCAATGGGCATTGCAGGATCCTATAAATAGACAAATTTCCTTGCCCTTATTGTTTTTGCATCCATGCAGCATATTGTGTGTATCTCCCATCTACATGCATGCTTAGTCTAGCACAAGTACAGACATGAAAGGGTGTACAGAAATAGAAGCATTGTTCGAAACCCCTCCTCCACCCCAGATGCTGGGCTCCTTGTAAGTGGGAGGCTCAGGGGCCCTGGGGCTGTCAACCAGAGCAGTCCCCGTGGAGTCCGCTTCAAACGGGCCGGCAAAGTGCCCCGACAGCAAGTGAGCCGCAGTCCCACAGACCAGCGCCGACCTCGGAGTGAGGATCTGTCAAGGTTACAGCACAAACCATACTAGTGGGCGTGTTACAACTTCTTTGGGGGCTAAACGTCCTTAGGATAGGAAGGAGAAGCTATCCGACTGTGGATTACAAACAGATGATTTCTGACACAGAGATACATGTAGACACGCAGTCACTTAGTCAGGACACAGATTATATAAGACACTGCTGCAGTTTCTGTCCATCTTCCATACCCAGCTCCTGCAGTGCAGGGATCAGCATTAGCCTGAATCCTTTCCCAGGAGGCACAGGGCATAGGGAGACCGTGGACAGAAAAGCCAGTCCATCATGGGGCTTTTGGATTGTGGGAGGTAACTACCGCACACAGAGGAATCCCAAACAATACTGGGTGTGCATGTAAACTCCATGAACACAAAACACTGACGGGATATGAACCTTATAAACCTTAAGAGACAGACAGAGAGAGAGAGAGAGAGAGAGAGAGAGACAGACAGACAGTCAGAGAGAGTGAGAGAGAGAGAGAGACAGACAGACAGAGCGAGAGAGAGACAGACAGACAGACAGACAGACGGCGCGAGAGAGAGAGAGAGACAGACAGAGCGAGAGAGAGAGAGTGAGAGAGAGAGAGAGACAGACAGACAGACAGAGCGAGAGAGAGAGAGTGAGAGAGACAGACAGACAGACAGAGCGAGAGAGAGACAGACAGACAGACAGAGACAGAAAGACAGGCAGACTTACAGACAGAGACAGACACAGACAGACAGACAGGCAGACTTACAGACAGACAGGCAGACTTACAGACAGACAGACAGACGTGCTAAGGTGTTTTAGTGTCACTGGGTGATGATTCCTAATTTATTGCCTGCCTAGATGCATATAATGGCCTTTCATATCTTAATAAATCAGGCAGCATAGAAACAGAAACAATGCATGACCTACAATACAATGTATAAAACCAGAGATGCCTTCTCCCATAATGATGCCACCTGAGATTTCAGCTGGCTAGCCCCTCGGCTCTTCAGCCTAAGTCATGTGACTGACTGAGTCGGCAAAGGAGTGGCCTGGGGAGTTACCACAGGGAGTCACTGTGAATACAATGGAAATACCCTAGAACGGGTATTTGGGAAATTAAACTGGTAAGATCCACTGACCCCCTACTGGCTGCCGGTAGGAGGTATGCAGGGGGGATGACGTACAGGATATGACCATTAGATTACTGTGCTGTGCATTCAGTCGTAAAATATTCTGAAATCTCCGAAGTGCTTTCATGTTTTAGCTGGATTTCTGTATTTCCAGATCCAGGGGCAGTCTTACTGCATCACCAACCTATTTTACAGTCGGAGCACAATGACAGCCACTCGCGTAACACATCTGTCCCTCTTCCTCTCAGAAAGACAAAACAACCTTAATGCAAGCTGGCAAAAACACATTAAGCCCGTTTATATGACAAAATTAGCATCTAGTCTAAAAGCTTCCGGGACATTTTGCTTGGAAACAGAAAAACTGCAAACTGGAAAATAGTATAAACACGAAATGATCTCTCATGTACTGTAAATTGTTACACTTGCCTGTTTTTTTTCCTGCTTACATAAAATGAGTACAGAGTCATGGCAAAAAAAAAAAAAAAAAAAAAAAAAAACGGCAGCAGAAAATGAGGGCAAGCACAGGTGCCCATCTGCCTGGTGTTTCATAAGCGCGTCGCGCAGAAACACATACATCAGCTGCGGGGGAGGGGCTCTAATTTATATTAAATGCACTGGAGTCACGAGTGATGCACTTGCTGCCTTGCCACGCCCTGCACACACAGGGTGTCCTTTCTGGCAAATGGAAGCAGACTGAGCCCATAGCGTCCTTTCAGCAAATGTGTTCCCGGTAGGGTCAGTGTATCACCTGAACTCACTACGATGGTGTCATCTCTGACTAGTCTCCTTTGCCTTTATTGTGAACGTTCTACTTTTTAATAGGTTTAAATCTAAATTTAGGTGATCATAAAACACTCTGTTTATATGTTAATTTCGGCTCTATGTGTTCAGCCATTATTCACAGGCTACAACAAGCTTTCAAAAAAAAAACTGTAATTTTGCCCAATAAGCCTGTTTTGAACGCTGATTACCTCCAAGTGACACTGAGAGTCAGAGGATGCTGGGGGAAGCTGAAGCAGACCTACCAGAAATCACCGACACGTGAACAGGACATGATAAATCGCACGATTTTACGTGGGCACCGAGCACCGTAAACATCGCAAAACGCTGGCTGGATCTGAGCACGACAGCCATCTCCAACCCAGCCACAATAGCCAATGAGTTAAGAGTTCGAAAAAGATTTGAATAAGATTAAAACAACTATAATGTGCTATGGTGCAACTGAACACGATCATTTATTAAAGCAAAAATTAATTAAAGCATGACATAAATGTATTCATACACATGTAGTTTCACGTTATTCTTATCCGCAGGACTAATATGGAATATTAGTATACATATTTACACATATACATATTTCAAACAAACAAAACACAACATCAAAAACAAAAGTCGTGAGAGATGTATGAAACCGAATATAATGTTTTGAGTGTAAATTAAAAACTCCTAATCAAAACTATTTCAGTTGGTGACGCGCTTGCAATGAGTGACTTTGAGTATTTCCTCAAAGGCGTAGCGTACTGCAGTAAAGCAGGGAGAGCAGGAATTGGGAAAAAAAGCCATCCCAGCCTTCATTGAACTGCAGAATGTGACATGTTTTGTAATGACAAGGTCGTTGTAGCGGAACTAATGCGCCACTGCAATGGGGAATATCACCAGCTCATTTTACAGCCTGCTATATTTCACCATGGACACAGCGTTCGCCAAACAAGGCCGAAATACTACGAGTGCCGTCTGGAGTCAGCGAAGGTCATTTTATTACCCTAAGGCATCATTTATATACGCAATTATCCGGCATGTACGGAGATGCTCGGTCTGATTTGTTGACTCCCGTTCCAACAGTAGGTTGAATGATAACTGAAATACGATCAGCTAAATCAACATCAACGAGAGTTCACCATTCTAATATAAAAAAAACATAAATGACACTAACACACCCCAGCCGATCACTATTTCAACCGAAGTAAGGTGAAGAGGCGAGGCGGAAAGGGACGGCGTGCTGCCTATAAACTCGGCAAGAGGTTCCCGCAGTTACCCGACTGTAAACCAAAGCTACGGATTCTGGATGAAATATCCTCAGTGGTCTTACATGTTCATAATTATAATTATGTAGCGGTGAATGCTGTGACAATTGCACGAACCGTCCCATTTGATACTACACAGGGCTATAATTGGGATCAACGTAACACCGTTGCGGTACGATATATATATATATATGTATATGCATTTGTGCATGTGTGTACACGCTCCGAAATGTCAAAAAGTGATCCATGATGCATTACACTCGCTAAAATATTCCTGTCTCTTAAAGACAGAGACAAGCGGTGAAAACCAGGGAACACGCCTAAGTCTACATTTCGGCTACTGTATTTAAACATGCACAAACGTAATGCTCATTCACCAATCTATCATTGTTTGAAGGTTAATCTTACATGCTATTTTTGCCATTAATGCAGCATTACAAAAGGCAGGATGTCCTTACCTTTGCAGCCAATCGTGCGGCACTTTCCGATGTATGCCAACGTCAGGAAGATGCGGCGCACGGACGAGGAACAGACCACCGGAGGCTGAGGCTAGACACAAACGGACTTACTAGAAGGAGCAGGACAGGAGAGGAACCACGATTACACCCCTCCTTCTCCCTCACGTCCTTTAAAGGAGCACTCCATTCGAAGGGTTGAATGGGGGACCCAGTCCTGCGCTGGAATGTCTCGAAATAGGTTTTTTATTTTGTTTTTAGTGTGAGAAATCTGCCTTTATAATTTAGAAATTGTCTGCACTCCACGAGCCCAGCATCTTCTACCGCATCTACTTAAAATCTCCTTGCGAACGAAATACAAAAGTCTCACCTTATACGCTGTGCGTTTAACAATTATGCACGTGGACCCAACACAAATTGACGGGGATTTCCCTTGTTTTACGCCATAACAAGATAACCATACGTAGTTATATGGTACGTGGTATTCTTTTTTTGCAGGTATATTTTAATAGTGCGAAGGAAATCCGCTTGCATTGTAGGTCAAGGTCTTACCTTATATTCCATTAGAATGTAAGGTTTAAAGGAGAGGCTGCTTTTCTGTAAGGCCAATGGATGAGAAGGTAGGCAATAGTACTTTTTAACTTAAGTGATTCTAAAACCGGGCATGTAGACGTTTACTTGAGTGGCATTTTATTACTTGAGTAGTATTTTGCTGGATGATTTTTTACTTCCGCCAGGGCTGCCCTTTGTCACCGATTCTGTTCACAGTTTTTATTAGCAGAATTTCTAGACGCAGCCAAGGGGTGGAGGGGGTCCTATCCGGGAGCCTCAGGGCCTCATCTTTGCTTTTTGCGGATGACGTGGTCTTGCTGGCGTCATCGGGCTGTGACCTGCAGCATGCGCTGGGGCGGTTTGTAGCTGAGCGTGAGGCGGCCGGGATGAGGATCGGCACCGCCAAGCATGAGAACATGGCTCTCTATTGGAAAAGGGTGGATTGCCCTCTGCTGCCCTCTGCTGGTTGGGGAGAGGCAGAGGGCAATCCACCCCCAAGCAGAGGAGTATAAGTATCTTTGGGTCTTGTTCAGGAGTGAGTGAAAGGGGGAGTGGGAGATCAACAGATGGATCGGTACAATGTCTTTGGTGAAGAGGGAGCTGAGCCAGACGGCGAAGTTCTCAATTTACCGGTCGATCTCCGTTCCTACCCTCAGCTATGGTCATGAGATCACGGACACAAGTGGCCGACAAGAGTGTCCTTGGCAGGGTGGCTGGGCTCAGCCTTAGAGATCGGGGGAGAAGCTCAGACCTTCAGTAGGGGCTCAAAGTAGAGCCACTGCTCCTCCACATCGAAAGGAGCCAGTTGATGATTCGGGCATCAAACAAGGATACCTCCTGGACGGCTCCCTGGGCAGGTGTTCCGGGCATGTCCAACCGGGGGGAGGCCCCAGGCAAACCCAGGACACGCTGGAGAGATTATATCTCTCTTCTGGCCTGGGAACACCTTGGTATTCCCCCGGTGGAGCTAGAGGAGGTGGCCCCCGCGACCCCC
>JAODKL010000135.1:15203883-15219019 GCA_026780765.1 Petrocephalus schoutedeni
AATGACTTTAAGTACCTTTGGGTTTTGTTCACATGGGATAGTGGAACATGAGACTGACAGCTGGACGAGTTCAGTTGGGTGGCAGCAGTTCTGTGGACAATGAGCAGGTCTGGTGGTGAAGCAAGAGATCCTGTAAGTCATCAGGCTACTGCAGATTCATGTTTTATCACTTAATCTGTGTCCCTATCCTCATCCATAGTCATGAGCTGTGAGTAATGCATGAAATTAGGTTCCTCTGCAGGGTTGCTAGTCTCACTTTCTGTGATGTGAGGAGATCTGGAGGGACCTCGAAAGAGAGCTGTTCCTTCAAGAGGAGCCAGTTGAGGTGGTTTAAACATCTTGTACGGCATGGCCCATGGGAGCTATTCTGGGCACGTCTCACTCGGCAGAGGCCCAAAGGAAGAACCCAGACATGCTTGAGAGATTATATCTTCCATTTGGCTTGGGAATGCCAGGGAATCTAGAATATGCTAGAATATGTGGACCATGGAAAGAGAGGTCTGGTCTGGCCTGCCAGTGCCGATGGCATCAAAAAACATTGGCATTCCTGAGCGATAAACTGCTCACCCTCTTGTTTTTCTCAGAAAAACACATCTTAGATCCACAGGACATATATATAACACCAATAACTGAGCAAATCACCCCTGCAAAAATCTTACAGGATTCCCATCACTATCTGACTCTATATTTTATATTCATACACACACACACAGGACAATTTGTAAATGTCTACATTTTTGTCTACTATTTGTAGCTTAAAATACAAGGACTGACATTGGTAGGAGCCAAATCAACCCCCAACACCTTGTCTCCCAAACACACGTGTTACTCTTACAGTGTTTGTAGGGACATTGCCCTACCATCCATACCCAAATCTACAACCATTTTAAAATATTAGAGGGAGGAACCAAGAAATATTAAAATAGTACGAGAGTGAAAAACAAGCTACAAATAGTAAGCAGAATTAGCAGCAGGCACTCAGCCTCCATATGAATAGGGTGCTTGAAAGCCTACAAATAGCTTATAATTTTTAAATTTGCAATATAAATATTTGTCTCTTACAGCATATTAGCGTTTGCATGTATTAGTATTGCAATTATGCTGAATCAGTTATTCATATGTTTCCAAATGAAAGAAGAGTTGCGTTCTTTGTATTTAGCTACGGGAAAAGCACTTTCTTGCTCCTGAGTGTGGATTTGGAGTTATGGGGTCCTGCTAATGACATAATTTAAGTAGAATCCCCCAATATTGACATGTATCAAGGATAATGTGTTCACCTTCGTGTTTCTATCTTCAATTTTATGTTTTTTTTTATTTCAATGAACACAAGTGAAAGGGATGAGAATTAGATGCATCCATGAGGCCCATTACAACACGACTTATGTAACGAATACAGGCGCAGCATCACGTTAAATCAGAATGATGGTTGTGTCGCCACCTGGCGGTTGCCATGTTACATTCCGGGCCCCGGGTGTGTCAGTCCATGTAAAATAACAGGTTGCGGAAACAGCAGTTTTACTTTCTTGACTTATTCAGATCCGAGTTATTATATATCTCACGGGTATGCTTACCCTGCAGCAGTAAGAATATGATTCTTATGTCAGTGTCCTGGGACCATTACTATTTCATGAGCTAAGCTATCTTCAAACATAATTTAAAATATATTTTACAATGGTGACTGAAATATCTACGCTTGCCAATTACGACGCATGATTATTGATTATTGGCATTTTTCTGTTTGGTCAAATGCAGTAACGCGTCTAAATAAATTTGGCCACTGACGGTCCACGAATAAAATACAACATTTTAACAGTGCTAGTTAAAATGGAACAAAAGACTGCAGTATCTGTCGCCGACTATACATTTGCTTAATCGACATGAGATTCTGAAATGCAAATCACCAGCTCCACGCCCACGTTTGCTCTGTTCCACCTGAATCCTATTAGCAAACAGCGAGCATCGCCTGTTTTTTTTCCCCCTTCGGCTCCCCAGTCCTGTTGTACAACAGGTTTTACCTTTGGGCTTGACGCAGAGGTCCAGTTAGCGGCGCCATCGAAAGCGAATGCATGTTATCTAGGCAGCCCCTCTCACCAGAAACCCGTTTGGGATTCGCACGCCGGTACCGGTGCGTTTACCTACGCGATACACGCCGCGCTGGGTTCTCCGATATGTAAATACGGCCAAACTGGAGTCCGCTGAGACAATTCGCTGCCGATCAGAATACGAGCAGCTTCGGGATGTTCCAGCGAAAAGCGCCGGTCGCCCGATCGCACGGACGGGTTCGGTATGAAAGCTGACGACATGGATCTGCTGTGGAGGATCTTCTCGGCTCTCAGCTTCGACTGCTTCAGACGTGACCCGTGTACCGGGCAGAGGTGCGTTTACCTGGCATCGCCAGTATCTCCAAATGCAGTGGTCGGGATTATAAGGAGCGTTTGTTTCCAAGCGTTTGCATCCATCCTTAATAATCGCTGGTTAATTTTCGCGTTGACTCGGTGTCCTCTTGGCCACATCGCCCACAAAACGACATTAATTCTATTTAGTATGCTTTGGTATGTTATGCAATAACAATTGCGTAGAAGGTAAATGTATGTTCTATGCAAATCATAGTTGCATCCCAGTAGTATATATCTAGGTTATCTGTCTTCAACAGGGGGACACTGAAGTATACCGTTTCCTAAGGGATAGGGATAAAGACGCGTTTGGCGATCGAGTGGGAATAAACGTGTTTCTTTCGAAAACAAATAAATGACAGCAGCGCAAAACGAGTGTTTTTAAAATATATATTTGACTTGTAACATTTTTGTAATGAGGTCGCCACGGGCACTGCGTCGTAGTTTCTTCTGGTGCGCATTAAGATACGTGTTGCAGCAGATGTATTATTGTACATTTTGTTCACCTAACATCCAAAACGGTGCATTTAGTATGCAAGTACCTTATTTAATAAATTTAGTATAATGCCCATTTCTGCCAGAGTGAAATAATTGATCTGAGATTCCTTTGCAAATCATATTGAGGACATACACCATGGGGGATTTGATGTCCACTACACAGTCTTTGGTGACCGGTTTGCTAACCATTAGTTAACGTTATTTCTCCAGGTCTCCCACAAAGTCAAGTCAGGCTGGGAGCGTGGAGAGCAGCTCGCTGAGTGGAAGCCTGTCCTTGGGCCCTGATTTACCCCACTGCCAGTGTTGCATCACCTACGATTCCCGACTGAGGCGTCTCTCTTGCGGGCATCTCTACTGCGACGCCTGCATCGACCGCATTGTCAACCTGGCCTTCGAGGACATCGAGGGTCTCTGCGACTACCCCTGCCCCATGTGCAAGTCCATCCGCCAGCTCGGTGACCTGCTGCATGTCCCAGACACCCTCGGCACACCCGTCTGCACCCCGTTTTGGAGCCTCCAGCGACAGGCCATTAAAGGGGAGGAATGGCGAGGAAACTGAGGACAGTTGATGGTGCTGATGTGTGGGGTTTCCTGACATTTAAGAGGCGAGTCCATCAGCTGTTTAAACTGAGGTTTGGCGCTCTGAGTAATGAGTGAAGGACTGGTTTGGTTTAAAAATCCAAGATCAGGATGTCACGAATTTTCTGAAGCAAAAAAACCGTTTTAACTATGTATGTGTCACTGTATAAATAAACTGAATTTGTGAACAGGTGATATGATTTAGTGGACCACTGACTCCAGTCAGATTTACTTAAGATGGTATATGTCTACCAGTGTTTGTTCTTTTCTTTTTCCTTCTTAAGATAAACACTTCATAAGAAGCATTTGGAAAGTGCGTATGTGGGTGACCATGATTGGAGATTCAACAGAATGTTAGTCATAATTGGTTCTTATCTTATCTGGATCTTCACCTGTGAAATAAATATACATTTATTAAGCTTGTTGTACAGTGATTTGCTGTTCTAGTATGTTGTATTTAGTGTGTGTATATAAATTCAAACTTATCGTATTTCCTGTTGGGCAGGAGTTATTTCAGAACTTTAAGTCATAGAGATCTCAATGACAGTTAATGTTGGAGCTGTTTCCATAGTAACTTTTATAATGTGCAATATGTGACAAGTTTTAAAGCTGTTCATTTTAACTGTTCAGTGTTTAGTAGTGCTATTATCAAAGTATTTCAAATGACAGACGATGCTGTAAATATATTTTCAATAAAAATAAAACAAATTCTGCATACGAGTAATTTTTTCAATGAAACTTCTATACAGAACAATTTCTGAAAAAAAGATGCAGATTAGATTTTCAAAACAAAAGTTTATTCCTCTTGTTCATTAAATAAAATGCAAAAAACACAAAATATATACATATGAAAAAGTTTCCTCTGTACCAAAACAGGAAATATTCATACATCAAAGAAATGTCTTATCTGATCCAGGGAGGATGTCTATTTGAAAGGATATGCTTAAAATGGCCACCTTTCTACTGAATTACGATAATTTTAGATAGTTTGACCATTGTTTTCTCTATGAACCAGTTGGGACAAAAGCACTAGAATGATAGTTTAAAACGGAATACAAATTTTGTTTGATATTTACGACATTTGATATACAGTAATATTGGCTGCATACTGCTGACCATTTCCCGTGGCTATGCTAAGAATTATATATTAGATGTTGAGACCAGCAGCTTAACTGGATTTCTTACTCTGCATACTGCAGAACTGAAAGCACTGTTTCAGAATTTCTGAAACACGTGAAGCAAACTTAACCCCGTAGCTACATCAGTGGTTCTCAAATGCTTCAGTCTCAGGACCTACATTATTCCGTGGTCGGTACGTCACAACCCAAATTTAGTCGCCCATGGCGGGGAGCCGTCAATGTTAAATGTTGTTTTTTGGGGGGGGGGGGGGGGGCCAAATATTACAGTTTTTTTTTAACCGCACACACCCTGACCCACTGAAAATCAGCTCGCAACCCACTTCTGGGTGACCAGCTGAGAAACCCTGACGTACAGGACTAGTAAGATGGGGTCTCGTTAGAGGAGGTGGCAATGCAGCTAATGCCAACCGAGATAAAAGCCTAAACTATCCCAGTGCCTCGTCACCTGGAGATTCACTTCATATAAACAGGCCTCACCGACCACCTCGCTGTCCCTTAATGTCGGCTGTCCGGCATGTTCTCAGAGCCAGGCTGCACTTAAAAATTCATTGGGGAAGAAATCCTAGAATTTTTCATTTAATGCGGGCGATATGTACAGATTATAAATATGCAAAACAGAAATAGATTCTGGCAGTTGCTTTCGACGATTACTCAGTTATATTAAGCATGTTAATACCATTCGCCCATCATCTAACCACTTATCCTGGTCAGGGTTGCAGGGAATGTTAATGCTGGCAGCAAGTAATACTACAATTTCCCCTTAATACTCATAATACTGAAAAAAGTTTTTTTTTTCTCTGAACGTCGCTGTTGTACCGTCTGGTTGGGCGAGCTGTAACCAATCAGGAATGAGAATACACACCATTACACTTGTAGGGCACTTCTTTTCACAGCCACATTATCCCCTCCTGCAGGCTTCATACACATTACATTAGTTAGAATAAACATTTGGCACTTAATAACTGCACTCCCATTATTTATAATGCTATGAATTTCAATCATAACCTCCCCTGCCCCCATCCCGGAACCTTGGCCACTGGAGGGTAGGTACAACTCAAAAAATACATTTTGTTTGAGAAACAGTAACATACAACTATTTTTCCCTCTGTACCAAGTATGTGAAATTTTTAGTGCTGGTATAATACTGTATGCTGTAATCATATATACTCTACATTTAATGCATAGTGTGTTTTCTTTACAGGATTTACAGAACACCATATAAAACATCTGTATCAAAACTATGTAACCAGCATAATCCAGTTAAATACACAGAACCCCTGAAATGTAGGTGTTTTAGCACTTGTAAGGTTTTCTGTGAAACTGTCACCTTTCTGTGTTCATTTTCAGAATTTAGGCCACAGACTTTAGTCATAACCAGCTGTTGTCAGTCAGACCCAAATTTTTCGTAACGCGCACAAAAAAAGGGTTATTAACAAACGATAGAGGTGGTATTGTTCAACCTTGATCTTTCATTTGGATGTTTAGCCCATATAGTTTGTAGACCGGAAAAATTTGCAGGACAGTCTGTAAAATCTAATGATTGAGACCTGGGACTGAAAATATGTCCACAGGGAGCATTAAACTGTAAAGATTAAAGTGCAAACATGTAAGGTTGATAAGAAAAGTAAATGGCATTTGTATATAACAAAAAAGGTACACGGGCTACAACAACAGGTGTCTGAAATCCAGAAAACAAACTGTAGATCAGTCAAACAAAACTTCTGTAAAAATAATGTTTAATCTAAGACGTCTTTAAGAATAAGTTTTGGAATTTATTCTTAAAAAAGAAAGTTTAGGAAAGACATTAGGCTTTTTTAATGTGACGTCTTTAATTAATAAAATGCTTATCATTGTGTTGTTTGGTGATGTCACATTATCCTGTTGCATCATGGGAAGTCAATGTGGCTGCCTAGCTCGGTCCACAACAGGAGTCTGGTCGTTAACGCAGCTCTCAGTTCCGAGCCGTCGCAGTTTACCGTGCAGCTCTACTGGGATCATTTATTTAGGATGCCAGCGAACCTTTCTTCTTATTCAGCCTGGAACTGGGCGTGGGGGCATAGCGCAGGTCCGGTCGGCCGTCCTGCGACTGGCCAAAGAGGAATGTGCGCTTGCCAGCGTCCCGTGGGGCAAAGACCGGCAGGGCGGACGTTGGAGGTGGGGCCCGGGCCACGGAGATCCGTGGGGCCGAAAAGAGGAAGGTGCCGCCGTTGGCGTTCTGGTTGAGGTTGACGTTGGCCCTGTGCGGATCCTGCTTCTTGGCTCTGGATCCCACAGCCGCTGCCGCCGCCAGCCTGTCTCTCAGCTGCTGCACCTCCTGTGCCAGTCGGTCTAGAGGGTGGTGCTCGGATATGGGCGCAGGGTGCGAGAAGGCCTTCAACCACAAAGGACAACGTCACTGTGAGGATGACGCTTGTCAAGTCAACGGTCAATGTAGGCGACTCTGATTCAGCGAGTACCTGTGCCTGCAGAGCCCCGCGGAGGTAGCATTCCCTCCATATCCCCACACAGGGACCCAGCAGCCGGGGAAGCAGCTCCTGCAGCTCGGAGCGCCCCCTGCAGGACTCCGCCAGCGAACAGGCCTTCTGCAGCCGCTCCAGCCCGGGCAAGCTCTCAGACGAAGGGGCTCGCCGGTGGCTCTTCCGGTAGGACCCTACGGACCCCCCACTACTGCGCCAGGGCAGGAGGTGCGAGGGGGAGGAAAAACTGCCCCGGGACAGAAGGAAGACTGAGCCCAGGGCACCATCGTTCGGCTGAGTGGGAGAGAGGAAGACGCGGGGGCTGATATAAATATCCTTGACTACTTAGTAACACGCCTTGAAACACCTTTAAATTAAGCTATTAAAAACTCACAGTCTAATTTACCACCCCTTAAGACCATTCCTTTTCCGGGACGAGGCGTCCTATTCAGCCATGTGGTAATTATTGCTATCATCAGAGTGCATGTTATTTGAGAATGGCTTGGAGAAACTCAGCGACTGGCCTTGTTCTGCCACACGGATGAATGTTTAATGTTGCTGAAAGTGGGAGTATCATTTCATCACCTTGGGCTGAATGACAATATTGGTCTTGGGTGAACTCCCAGTCTGAGCGACTGACTGCTTAGGCATGGAGCAATTAGAGCTTCTTTTGGGGGCGGGGGAAGGGATGCACGATGGAAAAACAAAACAGTTTGAAGGTGGACATTCTGCAGTCAAACTGCACTGTATTCATTGATTTGAGTCAAATGCTAAGCGCATTAATTTTATCTTACCCACTGGACACTTATCCTTTAAAGTATATTAGATTATTGATTAATTAACGATATAAAGTTTATTCAAGACTGAAGGAGCTCTTAGGAAGCTGCAAAGTACAAAAATAACATATCTGGGGGAAAAATATATATTGGCCCATAAAAAAAATCCAGCTGCCTCCAGAGGAGTCACATGGAACCAGAGTCACATGGAGCTGGAGTCACATGACTGTGTCAGCCGCCCTCCCTGGGACGCTATGCCAAGCGATGTCCGCTAGCTCCCCAGAGACTTTGGTGTGGAGCGCTGCGGGCACGCCCATGTTTTCCCAGCACTGGGCGGAGCCAACACTGGGCGGTAATTACACAGACGAGGGGAGAGAAGGGCAGATGGTGGACATTCCAGTCGTGACTGCCATGCCAAACCAGCCAGAGGACCAGCACACAGGGACCCAAAACCGCTCTTTATACTGTTTTGAAGGCTTTTGGAGGAACAGAGAGCCCCTTTTTTTACTCCCCAACAGACCATCATAAGTTCTTTCAGCCCATTAACTTTTACATATGGCCTCTTAAATGTGCTTTTCATCACGGAATTTTCATTTAACGCCAAGGTTTTGCTCAATCTGACCGTAAACCAGATGTCACTGGGACTGTATGTCCGCATACCAGTTGAATTTCAAACACGCATAAGCTGCCACATAAACAGCTCCCCACCACCTCTTTGTCATTTAAATCTGCCTGACATTCATGACCCACACAGCTACCATGCAATGTTGTTTAACTCGGGCCACTGTGATGAGGTACAAATAAGTAAAAACAAAATAAAGATAAAAAGCATTTGCTCAACATTCACACTTCTGACAGTCATACATCTAACAAATAACAAAATAATACTACAAATACACTTTATATTCATCTGTCTGTGTGGTATGCATACATTCCACACGGCATACAGGTCATACTGTATACGCAGGTGAAATTCAAAAGTTTGATGACTACTGCATACGCCTCACTATCGCAATATTGCAAGACAAACCACGGTACAGCATGGAGCATATGTATACGTACATATAATCACACAGCGATATTGCACAAGAAAGTAGGCTGTCTGCTCTGACCTTGTGGTAATTTGAGGTGGTATTTAAGTTCCCGTTCAGGACCGAGTGGACTGGGGCGGAGTTGGTCAGAGGCTGGGTGAACCGGGCTCGTCTCTGGGGGCTGTACTGCAGGACCCAGTCCCAGACAGTTGGGAACGGGGGGTCCGATGGATCTTGAGTGGAGTTGGGGGGCGTGGCCTCCCTCCAGCAGCCATTGACGGGAGTGTAGCTCTGGGGCAGACGCTGGGGACACAGCTTGTGCATTTAACGACACTCATATGGGTGTTCCGAATTGTTTTACTTACAGTATTGTGCAAAAGTCTTAGGCAGTCATAGAAAATTATGCTTCAATTATCATGTTGGTGTAAAACTTTGCTATTATGTCTGTCAAAACGTGTCAGCTTAACCAAATCCAAAACTCCTCCTAGAACCACCCCAGTATTTGCAGCAACCATTCAATACACCCATGTTGTTTATACTGACCGCTAGAGCACCACGTATGGTTATTCAAAACCTCGCTGACTTATAAAACTATTTCCTCTGGCACCACTGGAACACTCCCACATTCAAATAGCAACTGGTCAGGCTAAACTGCCCAGAGCGTAGGTGTGCGCTGTGAAGGAAAGGACTCCCATTCAGGGCTTCCCCTGCTTTACATCCTGTGCTTCCTGGAGTAGGTCCCATCATCTGGGCCAACCTATACGAGCGAAGACTTTCAGTGGCCCAGACACTAGGGGGAGCCCATGAGTATATGAGCATGGATAATGGTGTCTTTGTTTTGGAGATGGAGGCCCAAGCGGTAGAATTTTTCAGGGGTCCGGCCGTGTCTTTGTGTGACCCTGCCCATCATCACCATGTTCCTGTATTGAACAAGCGTCTCGGAGATGGCTAGATGAATTATACAATGTAGTCTAAGTGTAACAGTCACTAGAATTTCAGTTAGTTAAAATATTTAATGTGACAAATCTACTCTGTCTGTGCTGTCATTAACCATCATCCACCTTGCCTTGTATCAACCTCAATCATTAACTGGAATACTGTTTCTATCTACAGGCAGATTTGCTGAGCGGCCTGTTAGTGTATCGGATTCCCTGTGCATCTGGGCTATCGGGATTACATAGCTATGCTTCACATCAGGGAATAAAAGAAGACGGGAGCTTGGGTTGGCTTCCCGGCCAGCTCACTGCATGGTCAGCACCCTCGTCGGCGGCGAGCTGCTACCTGCGATGGGCGGCTCCTCTCTCTCTGGCAGTTAGACAAGAAGGTACTGAAGAGCGGGAGGTGGGCGCTGTCGTGGAGAGCCAGGAGGTAGTCCCCGGTGAACTGGAAGCACGTGGGACACTGCGCCCATAGCTGCCAGACGCAGTCCAGGAAGAGCAGGAACACGGGAGCCTGTAGAGGGAAGCGGCAGTTTTCAGTCCATGAGATCTTATGTACTGTCATGCACACAAACCAAACAGTTGACAAAAAGTGACGAAAAGATGTCAAGTCAGCAAGCGTCACCACCAGACCCGCCCCCATCAGCAATATACTGGACATGGTGTCGGACAGAATATCCACATCGGCGCACCGCTATGCATAAGGTGACCCCACCTTTTTTGATGGCTCACCGTTTTCACTGAATTGTACAGGTATCTTATCACCCATCTCACTGTTTACACTGCAGCTAGGATGATGTGTCTGGCTCTGCGATCACCATAGAGGGCATGGAGACACATAAACACCAGGAATTACAGAGAATGCCATTAATGGAGGACGGTATGGCACCTCAGAGTGCGGCACTGCTGGCTCAGACCCGGCGAGGCCGTGGGTTCGAGTCCATCCCCCAGCTCTGTGCTTGAGGAGTATGCACGCTCGCCTTCATTTCTGGGCAAGTTTCCTCTAGCAGTGCAATTATGCAATGTCTCTAAATTGCCCTTGGAGTATAAATATATTCTGTGATGGACTGGCATCCAGCCTATCATGCTCCACACTCTCGTGCCCAGTGCTTCCTGGGACAGTCTCCCTGCAACCCCCATACTGGAAAACAGGTGTGCAGCTCAACTGCTTAAGACACTGTGCTGGTCATCGGCTGGTTATTGGTTCAAATCTCAAGGTTGGAAGAGTGACTTCATTATTGGGTCCCTGAACAAGGCCCTTAACCCCAATAGCTCTCGGGACTGCTTACCACTACTTTCTTATAAAAAATGGATGTCGCTTTGACTCAAAGCCTCTGCTACACTGATTAAAATGTAACGATAATAAAATTTCCTTCTCCTTAAAATTCCCTTATTTCGGAATGTTAACTGCTGATACAAGCAGCTACTACAAGCCAGCAAGTTAATCAAGAGAGTAGAAAATGCAGAAAGCACTGGGGTTCGATGAGGTCGCTGCCACAGCCTGCCTGCCACCCGCCTCACCTCCTCCTTGTCACTGTCCCGGTAGTAGTTGCCCCTGCTGAGAAAGCGATGTCCAGCCATCACCCACTCCTTCTGGATCAGCCCCTGGAAGCCCAGCACTGTTCTGCAGTGTGGGTCACCCATCACCTGCACCAGGCTGGACACCACGCAGTTCATGTCCCGATCTTCTGGTTCTGAGGACACGTGCATCAGTTAATCAAGCTCACATGCTCTCCAACATGCTGTACTTGCACTACGGGTGTCAGGAGTAGGTAGGAAGAATACAGCCTGGACCTGAACACAATCCTCCAGAATGAAGGATGAAAGGCCACACTGAAGAACTTTATCTGATCGACAACAATAACCTGATTTACTATAGTCTGCAATATCTGCAAAATGAATCTTCTTTAACAAATCCATTATTTACACAGATCTTTTCAGACAATGATCCCACAAAATTATTTTGTGGCAACTGCATATGTCTGATAAAGAACAACAGTGAGACATGAAGGTGTTCTTCTTAAACGATCAAAAATTAAGGTAAAGCAGAGCACAGAGAAGTGTAATGGTAGCACAGTACACTTGATCCCTCACATCCGCAAACATGATAATACCTTCATATGCATTTTTAGAAAACAGTGCCACCTGGTGTTTATGTCTGGGTGTGCATTTTCTGACCTATATGTGTCCTCCGTCACTGTCCAGCGTGTTATTTTCCTCATAATTACTTTAATTTTATCCTCTGCCCTTATAAACACCTTCCCTGTGACTTTCCGTAAGACAATAGCCTAACACACCAGGTAATAACGCAGGCAAAGGAAAGATCACACAGGGCCGGTGTGTAGATTTTGGGTCAGACGCAGAAAAGCAGCTGACTCACCTTGCAAGATGACCGTCAGGTGACTGGTTCTCAGCAGACATGCAACCTCAGCAGCCTTCTTCAGATAGCACCTAGCAGGGGACGAGACGTCACAGCTCTGTGCTAATCCCAGAAATGGCACTCACAAGCAGCGATAACCCTTTAAAGCCAAGCATGTCCTTTGTTTGACGATAAGCATTATGTAGGGTTTGGCCATTGGGGTCTCTCTCCTACTTAGAGACACACTGACCGATTGTGCCCAACAGGGCCAAGCTAACCCATTTCAGGGTCCTAAGCAAATTTTGATCAACCTAGTTGTCATTTGCCATCTTCCTGCCCATCCTGGGGGGAAAGAGGGTGGAGTCTGATGAGTCCCAAGCAGAAAACAGTCCTAGCCTTGTCACAGCACAGTCTGACACCATCATCTTAACAAGTGGCTTTGGTCAGAGCTTGGATGCTTTTGAGTCACTGTCACTCGGATGACCACAAATACATGTCAAATTGCGACCGGCAGCTGAGCCCAGAGGATTAAGAGAAAAATGGATTATGGGAGAAAGCCGCAGCGGAATGTATTAATTATGCAGACATATAAAGAGGTGAGAGACCCTTGGGCAGATTAGGTGTCTGGGCTAAGCACCTGATGTCTGAAGATCCTAGCAAGGCCCCAGAACTATGCTGGACAACCAGAGGGGGAGAGTGGAAAAGGATTTATTTGGGGGCTGGTTGGGTGGTTCTACCTGATGTGGTCCAGCCAGCGTGTGCTCTCCAGGGTAGACAGCCACCTGTCATCCGGTACGTATGCAGATGTTGAAATGTCTGATGGAGACAAAATGAATATGCATCTGTTTAGTACCCGGGGCGCAAACCGTCAAACTGCAAAGGAATCTACAGTCAGACAGAATATCAGGTCAGTTCTCATCAAGCTAAGGGCTTCTCCTGATCTTCTTTTTAATGTGTGATTTATCTAGATATAATAAACACAGAGGACTACATACATTATTTATTTACATCCAACTCCTTTCTGGACATGAAATATTTATTTTGTTAGCTGAGATTTTGTTGTATATGTTTACTGGTTATTTTATAGATACTATGTGTTTTTGTCTTCAGATATATTTCCATTCTTTTTTTGAACATGTTTGAAATAAACTAAACTAAACTACAACTATAACAAAAATGTGTGCTTTGCCTGCTGCACAAAACAAATTCTATATACTACTATTGATGACAGACATCCCACCTTAGGCATTTTGAGTTCAGGGAGGTGGGTGAGGTACAGCCGGTGGTGGGTGGTTAGCTGGTTAGGCTTGGGCGGCATTACGATAATACCACAGCCACCCACAGTCAGTCAATTTTATAGGGAAATTCCGGAATAACGTTGCTTTTCAAAATACCGTCAGAATACCATATACCACAGTGTAATGTTTGGACAGAATCAAGGCATTAAAAACGAAACACTGCCCAAGCCTAGTGCTGGCTGGCGTGGGGAGTGTGAGTGGGGAGGGAGGCGGTGGTAAAATGTCCGTTTATGAGAGACTCCCAGAACTTCCAAAACAGGTGGGATGTCTGTGATTAAAACATTGGTTTGACAGGAAGAGGAAGTTGGCAAGGTCACACCACCACACATGTGAAATCATCTTAAAGCCCTAACTGTCCTCTTCATGGAACAAAAGGACCTAATAATATATCAAACATAATTCAAACATAATGTCCTCTACGGAGGACAAAAATTAATTGTTGGATCTCAGAAGGATATTAGCTTCATAAAGCATAAAGGGATATATACACATACGGTATTGTGCAAAGGTCTTAGGCTGCCATAGAAAATTATGCTTATATGATGTTCACATCGGTGTAAAACTTCGAAAATTCCGAAACCCCTGCTAAAATCACCCCAGTATTTGCAGCACCCGTCTAATGTTTTTTTTTTTTTTATTTGACCACTTGCACACCTCGTACGGCCATTCAAAACTCCAATGGCTTTTAAAACTGAAATTTAATGTATACATGGAATGGTTGAGGTGCCCCTGAGGAGAGGTTTGGGAACTGAGGCGGTATTTATTTACTGTAGCTAGTCAACGAGACAGCAGTAACTTTTTGGAGACGGAATTATTGTTAGTTTTTATTGTGTTACTCTTAATATGCATATATTCTGATGCTATATTGTTTTTGGTTCTGGGTGAATATACATTTACTACCCAGATGAATAACTTTGAACATTTCCTTTGACTGCCTAGGACTTTTGCACAGTACTGTATACAGGTATACACAGAGAGCACATCAGAAGACTGCGCATACAAAAAAAATGTAGGGCCCTACCCTGTTAAAAAAAATGCATAGGCCTCTTTAAGGGCATCATATGGTATCAATGTCAGAGGGACAAGGCCTGAATTTATTCCACATGCCATAAAACTCCCTTTTCATTCCCTTCCATTGCAGAGGCAGATTTATTGAGGAATTTCGTACTTCTTTCTTGGATGCCTTTTGATCTTTTATTTACAATCTCTCAGTTCAGATCAAAGCAGCCTACTGCAGTCAGATATTGGGAATTTGATGGGTTTAGCCAACTTCCAGAGGTATGGAGAGGCATCGCTGTGCCCCCATGAGCCCATATTTCCAGTCTGGACAATTGTACTAAAGCTGTGTTTATAGTTACAGTACCTACACATGGTCACCCAGCTTCCATAGTAGCTAATCCCAGTCCCTCTTACCCAAATGTGATTCTTTTTTGGTTTTAACTAAAAGTAAATGCCTTGCAATTACGCTGAGATGGAGTGGTGTGTGACTGATTTTGGCCTTTAGCTCCAATTGCCCCAGGGACTGGATAAATCTGCTTTCTGAATTTTACTTGGATTAAAGTGTCTGCCAAATAAAAAAAATGCATAATTGCTATGCCAACCAGTATATCACAAAACTTGTTTGACTTTTCCATACAGGAATGAAACATTACATAGCAGGGTGGCCAGC
>JAODKL010000135.1:15242731-15256894 GCA_026780765.1 Petrocephalus schoutedeni
TCTGCCCAGGAATCACATTCTTGCAGAGCAAGATGACCCACGCACTAGTTACCGGTTCAGTTTAACATGCACAAAACAAGCAAACACTGATATTACCATCCCCATCCTCGTCCATAGGGAAATCCTCGCCTCCCGCTTCATGGAGATCAAGCACGTCCGACATTATGCTTGTTTTCTTTCTTTCTGGGTTAGGGATCGCGTCAAGCAAAAGCACCTAGTGTTTTTAGTAACTGGACACAGCGTTTACAACTAGCATACAAAACTGGACTGTAATTATATACTTCAGCTGCTTTTCAGATCATCAAGTGATATGTTTACTCGTGAAATAAATACTATGACTATCGGTAGGAAACTCACACAAACCCAAGCGTTACCAGCGTGCCATATGAACTCGGAACTGACGTCGTAACCCGGAAGTGATACTACTGGCCGGAATCAGGAAAACTAGAACGGAAGTGCTGCGTGAAGCCTTCAACATGGCGGCCAAGACACCCAATCAATTAATAAAAGTAGTTTTTGACAAAAACACTGCTTGTCCAGTCGTGTCGTAGTTAGTGAATATATATCACCTAGAATACAATCACTAAATTAAAATAACTTCCCATAGTCTACCTGAATCAGCATAAACATACATTATATTTTTTGAACAGTATAACCTTTCTGGCTAGCCCCAGTGCAGCCATGATGCTTTCTGGCAAGGGTGTGAGCTGCCTCCAGATGCCACCAGTCCTCCTGCTGGTACCCCGGCTCAGGCTCTCTATTATTGTCACCGCTGGTCCCCTGGATGCCATTGGAGTGAAAAGCAGCAAGAACTCTGCTGCCAAGGTAGCATTGCCTCCTATGTATCAGATGTAATCCATAATCTGTACAGCCATTTGTATGCAAAATACGTGGTTCCTTGTGCCTTATCAGTCAGATGGTATCAAAGAGTGACTGACAATCACAGATTAGCTCACAGGTAGCCATCCAGGAGCAGGATTGGGCGTCCCTGGTTTAGATTCATTTTCATGGTTTAAAATCAGTACTGAAACTTTCACAAGAAAATGTATCTGAAAAATACTGCAATTCTAGACCTATTCCTTTAAAGTACAATCAGTCTGTTCCATAATGCAGTAGGTTAAATCTTTACAGTTTATCCATTTTCCCTGCCATGTGTAATGATTCTAAAAGAGATGAACATAGCACTGGAGCAAAAACATTATTTCACTGGATCTCCCGTACGTACACATGTAAATTAGTTCTGTTACCCATTCACTCATCTTCTAACCCCTGCATCCTGGTTAGGGTCACCTATGCCAGGTAACTTGAGGCTGGGTACATAAGGCAGAGACACAGAGTAGCTTATGTATATGTCTTTGGGCTGTGATAAGAATCTGAAGCATGAGTAGGAAACAGGGAGAATGTGCAAACTCCACGCATAAAGAGCGGAGGCGAAATTTAAAGCCCACCCTTGAGGTGTGAGTATGGTCGCACTAGGGCTCCCCCTAGTGTCTGGGCCCCTGAAAGTCTCCCCCTTTCTGCCCTCTTATAGGGGGCCTGAGTATAAGGCTGTAGTACCAAAATACTATTCATGTTTGAAGCATTTCTGAGGCATGCGTCCTAGGGAAATTTTAAGGCATTTGTTGCTGATGGCAGAGATTTGCTGGTGTCCTGCAACAGGGATGCTAATGACCTGAATGCAAATGCAGCCCAAATGATGCTGCAGGAGGTGCTAATGAGTACAGCTGGAGTGTAAACCATCTGGAGGCCAAGAGTGGAGATGAGAGAGAGCGTCCTGTCCTTGGAAGCAGGTTTGGGTTCATTTATTTCTAGTTTTGCGTTTTGGCTTGCTTCTGCAGAAGGAGTTACACTCGGAAGGAGTGCTGTACTAATTTAATTTGCATACGGTGGTCTGATCTTCAAAATTAATAAATCAGATTATAACAGTAGCTTTAATATTTTGTACTTGAAAAATACACAGGCACAGCTTGTGGAGAAAAAACATAACTTTCAATAATGGGGAAAATAAGCAAAATGGAAGGATGTGTTCCCTTCTTTAACACTGAGTGCAGACTGAGAATATAACTGTGCTTTTATTAAGGACACCCATATAACATAACATCTATTCCTTAAACTTCCAGCTGCTAATTCTGGTCACGGCTTCAGGTAGCATAGGGCACACGGCCGGGGGACACCCTGGTGGGGATGCCAGTCAATTGCAGTTTACACACATGCACACACACACACACACACACACACACAGACTCACATACCTATCTAAATGGGGGCCGTCCAGTCATTTCTATGGGAAAAAGCCTAATCCCAATCATGACACCCTTAACCCCAACCCAGCCCTAATCTTAACCACAAGTAACCAACCCAAATACAAATACATTAATAGATTTTTATAAATGGGGACCTGAAAGAATGTCCCCAAATATAAGGAAGTTTCAGGTTTTACTGTACTTTGGGGACATTTTGGTCTCCAAAAGTGATCTATGTAAACCCACACACACACACATACACACACAGACATGCAGTTATTATCTCTAAATTGCCCATAACGTATGACTGAATATGTGCCTTGTGGTGGACTGGCATCCCATCCAGCCTAGAGCTCTGTGCTGCCTGGGATCAGCTCCATCCATGACCCAGGACAGGATAAGTAATTATGAGATGGATAATGTGAAATACTGCACTGAAATTTACTAAACTGACCTCTTTCTTGATGGAAACTGGAAAGGGCTATTACAGGTCACATTTGCTGCAAGGCGGTGATCAAGTGGAACTCTAAATGATAAAAACCTGGTCTGTGTCACTGATTAGCTGATAAATTGGCTCTTGCAATGACAAATCCCAACAGCTCACTATGATGTCACTGTCGCAACTCCATGCAATGTCGCAAAAAACCTCCTGCATTGATTGTCACAGGATGCAGTACGGGACTTGTGCTCTCAAAACTCATGGCCAACATTTGCAGGCTCAAATTCCATAAATAGACCCCATTTGGATCATGCAAAATAGTGCCCAAACTAAATTCCAAAACCACACCAGTGTCTAAACTTACTATCCAGCTGAGTGGGAGCTATAGCTATATGTTTATGCCAATAAAAACTCTCACATTATACCAGTAAAACAATGAGGGAATAACACTGTTAAAACAGACCAAGCATGCAGAGAATAAACACTGTGGGTGTTAAGGAAAGGATGGAAGAACTGATTAAAAATCCTGTGCTGGATACAGGATCCTGTGCTCTAACACAGAAAACATACAAGGTAAAAAGTATGATGTTTCTCTTTTAATGAACCAAATAATTGCTGTTATACCTTAGTTTTATAAATATCTAAGTTTTTTTCCATTAAGCTAAATGCTAAATGTTATTATAGTGAAGGACTGTCAAAGCAAAAGAATTATCATTATATTCTGGTTTAGAAATGGAAGTAAATCTGTTCTGTTGCACAAATAATCAAATACCAGAATCAGATCTTTCCTGGTTGGTTTCTTTGTGGGAGACAATTTCAGAAGTCTTTCTAAATTGTTGCAATATGTTAATTTTAACAATAGATTAGTTAATGTGGAGAATCCATACATATCACATGGGTTTTGAGGTGGTTTACCACTGGTTGGGTTTTTGATGAGCTTATTTTGAGTTTTATGGGTTTGTAGGTTAGGTGATGAAAATATGGACACACTGTGCAAAGCAGTTACTGATAAACCCGCAGACTGATATTATTGTGTACAAAGCAGAAGTCGCAAATGACTCTTTGAATTTGCCATTCGTGCAGTTTAGCATAATGATCAAATCAAAGCAGTGTTATCAGGTCCTTATGTACTTAGTGAAGGGAAGATTTTAAATGAATGTGGTCAGATTTTTTATAAATGACCTAAAATACCATATCAATGATTGGCCAGCAGTTGGGGAGTCAGCATTCCTCCTGTAATATCTTTTGGACTTTGAAGAAGGTCATTGCAGGTCATGCAGCAAGGGTCAGGATCTGATTCGGGAAAGTAGCATCCAATGGTAAACAGAATGTTCAGCCACAGAGGCTAATGATATTCATCTCAGGTGGGGTCTCAGGTCCCCAAGGAGCCATATAAAACCCACTGGCTACAATGAGAAATGCCATTGGGTCTGAACACTCCAGAAGGTACGTTTTCTCGCATGTGGTCTAAAAACTTTAAATATTTACATGGTTATTACGACGTTGTTTTCTGGTTTTGAGGTTTGTTTGTTTTCAGGTTTGTTTTTTTTTTAACTTTTTCTGCACCTTTGGCTTAAAATACTTTTAAGCCTAAACTAAAAATTGCATTAGAATTCTACAAATATCTGCCAACTCACCGTATAGGTGTCTATCCAGTCAGAAATTATGAAGTTCCCTCTTGCGGCCGTTGTGGTGCTGGCACTGATCTATGGTAAGAAGCAATTGTCCAACCAGAAAGACAATGCATTTGTGTTTTCATACTGTATTTTGCTTATTAGCATGTTATAGCCTGTTAATTAAAGATATTGTTACTTATTGGCACTTCTGGCATTTCATGTCATAGCAGATAATGATGCTTATAATTCAAGTGGAGACCTGTGGTGTCTAATCTATGAGGAAAACAGCGTACTGTCCTACAACTGTTAGGTGTGGTTTTTGATGTCTTTCAGGCAGTGAGTCATTCACTGTGGCAAAGAGAGATGTCTCCAGTGACGTTGATAAGCTGACTAAGTATGCCCAGGACCTTTCCACCATAGTAACTAGGGTTACACACGAACTGGTGGAGAAAGTGAAGAACCACAAGCTTACTGGCCATGCCCAGTAAGTACTTCTCTGTACTTACTGTGCCTCTCTAACTCTCTCTCTCCCTATCATACATGTATCATAGCACTTCCTCTTTTGGCTGGGAGTTTGTTCCACAGAAGCAATGGGGAGGTTGGTAATTCTGAGTCTGCTTACCTTCAGAACCTACCTTGAGCAAGGAAAAGTCCACCTAGAGCCTCTAGCAGATAAGATTCAAGAGAACCTGATGCCTCTGACCTCCAGCATCGAGAAGACCCTCAAGCCCCTGACCGACTCTGTGCAGGCCCACGTCCAACCCATGATTGAGTCTGTCATGGAAGAAATCTGGAAGAAGGCGATGAATCGTGCCAAAGCTCTGGTTTCCGCCTAGTAAACAGCTTCTTCTGTCACCAAACTAAAGCCATGAAAGAAGATTCATCCCAGCTTCAAAATGTACGTTTTAATCCTTCACACTCCATTGTGTCTTTATCTGCTGTAATATTTTTTTCCACTAATAAAGAACTGTAAAACTAATCACTTCATCCATACTTGTGAATATTTAAATGTTTGCCACGGGTCTTTTTTTTCTTAAATAAGGCTTTTCACAATCATCCTTGGGTAACAGAAGACCTCACAGCTGTAGGAAGTGTTAAGATCACTGTATACATAAAATATTCTTAAAACACCATTTTTTGTAATACCTAAAGGCCACTCTCAGAATGCTTATGTAAGAAAGATATAAATCTTTAAAATATGTAAAATCGGCCACTAACAGCGAGCCCCTCTACATTTTCACGTGGACGATGGGGGGGGGGGGGTCAACAAAGAAGTACTTTAAATGTCGGATAAGGAAGGGCTTTGGGGAAACACTCGCAAACTCAGTCGTTCTTTACATATGTCGTTCGCTATCTTGTTCGTTATCCACAAAATATCGATCGTTATAGAAATTTCGAAACGCACCCCTGATCAATAAATCAAAACGGTACTTATCAAGCCTAAATTAATTCTGACCAAGGTGCACCCAGCAGGATACTGCTTGGCACAGGTGACCCCTAACCAGAATGGGTGTTTAGAAGATGAGTGGATGGATTAACAGAATCAAACTTAAAACCTATTAAATGAACGACTTCGCACTTTATGTTTGACTTGTTAACACGTTATTTTATTACACGCCTTAAAATAGTTGAAATGCGGTTAACGTGTAAATATAGTTTCACTTCTGTCCTCGTCCACTAGATGCCGACACTGTCCAGCTGAAGAGACCAGATCGCTCCTTCCATGTTGAGGGGTAAGACTGATCCTTAATGATGGAGATTCCCTCGGTATCTCGTTGACTAGTGATGATACGACGGAACGAGGGATTGGCAGACCGATCGGTATGGTTCCATTTCTCACTATTTATGAAGGGTAGTAACCAAAATAATGTTGCAATTACAAGTATCTCTGCATTGTAGATGGGCTTCCGCTATGTGAAAAGAAATCCAGAGGGACCTCAAAATAGATCATCTGTCCCTTCAGATCAAGAGGAACCAGCTGAGGTGGTGCAGGCATCTCATAAGAACATCGCCTGGTCAGATCCCTGGGGAGCTGTTGCATGGTGGAATCATTGAGGAAGGCTCAGAACATGCTGAGGGAAGTTAGATCTCCCAGCTGTCTTAGGGAGGCAGGAATCCCCCAGTTTAGAGTGTTGGAAAGTGACTGCCATGCTGCCTTTGTGACCGCACCAGGGGAAGCAGAGTGGAGATGGATATATGGGTGAATGAATGTAGGTAAAAGGGAACTAAACGTTTAGAGTTTTTTCCTTAATGATCACTCTTGTTGGAAAAAGAGCCTGTCCCAGGCAGCTCCGAGCACAAAGCTGCTGTACACCCCGGACAGACAGGATACCAGTTGATCAGAGGATACATACGAGCATGCTCTATGGCACAGGCAGATTACTGCATGGGCTATCCTAGAATAAAGCTTAGAGCCCAGGCCTAAGGGCTTTCCCCCCAGACATTAGGGTGACAAACTTAAATTCGACCCCTAGATCCGCCTGGCAAGCTTTACCACTGGCACCACCACCCCCTTCACAAGCAGTACAAAACATGGAACTGTATATACAAACAACTGCGGACATGTTGCATTTTTTTTTTCAAAAAGCACATTTATTATCAATAAATACAAAAATACACTGCATATGTTGTCTTAAAATGAATTTGATTATTTGACTTTTGTTTTAACTTAAATAAATATATTACTTAAATAACACAAGTTAGAATCACTTGAAAAACCACAAAGAACAGAGCACCAAAATAAAAGAGCACCAAAATAGAAACTTAAATACTTTTTCTATCATATACTCTTTCGTTAGTTACACTTGCCTTTTAAGGGAGCTGCGTGAATCGCACCTGACACAAACGTGTGCTTGTCACACTGCTGCGAGGTAGACTGTGATTTGTTGTTAGTTGTGATGCTAAAAACAACAAAATCACTAGTCTTCCACACTGCGGTGGACCGACATCAATATGGCCTCATGCGTGACATGACACAGATACACCAGCTCCTCATTTTCTAATAATCTCCAATCTGGGTCGATTACATCGGGTCCTTTCTTAGTTTACTTTGATTTATAGATCACAACACTAAGTGCCTGAATAGTGACTGCGTTTAATCTCCATAGTTTCCTTTAACTGATACATTCCTTCATGTCGACCACCAACGATCTTGCCAGAGATATTTGGTAAATTGCAGGCACAAGCAGAGGTCAAGACACGTTTGATGTTTGACGTCAAAATATTTAATGATGCTGTTCTTTCCATTTTATCTTCTTACTTTCCATTTTATTTTCTTACTTCCCAGATGCTGTACATATTTCTTCTGGAGATCCCACTGTTTGATCAAATGCAGCTGATTGTGAAAGCTGCCAGTCTGCTCCGCTCCTACTTAACGCACGGCATCCTGGAGACCTATTTATTTATTTGTTGGTGTTAGAAGCACCAGTTCCTAGTCTTACTTGTTCCTTATTGTCTAGTTTAGTGATGATAATAAGTCTGTGTACTACCTTCTTTTCCTTTTTAGGGAAAAGGAAAAATGTACTTCAGGGAATAAGGTTTAAGCAAGTTTTTGGCTTTAGGTTGAGGTTCAAGTAAATGCGAAACACATACGTACTGTCTGTCACCAATGGTGATTCGGTGCCTGTGGATCTCAGGGTGCGTTTAAGCAGAGCAATTGGCTGTTGTGCCGAACACTCTATGTTTTGGGCAGATGGTGGTGTAATGGTTAGGGGTGTGACTATGCAATCAAAAGGCTGCAGGCTTGAAACTCTGACCCACAAGTACTGCTGAGGTACCCTGAGCAAGGTACTGTCCCCAAGCTCTGCTCCATGGATGCTTAAGTAGCTGCCCACTGCTGTGTCAAGTGGGTTATATGCAGATGACCCATTTTGCTGTGGTGTGTCAACAATGACGATTAATCACTTTTCACCTTTCAGGTTTGCCAGTCTGTAAGGAAGACGTTGGTTGTGTAAGTCCTTCATCTTATTACTGTTAATTTCCACTTCTCTACTTCCATTCTTTGTGTCTCGCTCCAGTGGTCCTTATGTTTGCAAGGATCACCTAGGCTCTTACAATCTATTGACTGATATTCATATAATTCAGCCATTGACTGTGTGTTGGCATTTTTATGTTATATTAACTGGTCTGAGATATAGTCTGCACAATCAAATTCTGTATCTTTTTAGTGCAATATTATTGCATCTTATTCTTCTGTCATGGATGCTATGGAGCATGAATATCTTGAAACAGATTTCTTCATTCCCTCCATCAGTTAAGACAGAAGAACTAGATAAGACCCGTATAAAACTAATGATGAATAGTTAAATGTAGGATAGCTGTCCAAAATCAGGAGTTACCATCAATTTTTTTTGTAACTTTAAGTTTGTGATTAAATCTGAAAAACATCTCTATAATACTTCTCAAAAACAAATTTCTCCCAGGTGCTCATATACCAACGTTTAAGCCCCATGATCATTATTTCAATCACTTTCACTTTGGATGATTGGGGGTAATTATTTTTTATTTTGTCACTTCTATTTTTGACCCTCTAGTTTCTTGCCAGATTTGAAATTTTTTGAAAGTGTTTTCCTTATACGTATTACTTATTTCAATGTATTTTCTTAAAATTTTATCCAAAATGAACACGTTAAAAATACAATTCAAATAAACATTATTTACAAACATTGAATCTACAGGTGATGCACTTTTCTTACATTATACACACCCTATGTTTTATTTGAAGAAATATTAGAAATTATTATACCTAAGTAGGTAACATTAAAAAGCCATAAATATCCTAATGCATTAATATAAGCCCCATTACACTGAATGGATTAATTCACACATAGGCAAGCTTGTTAGCTGTAATTGAATTGTGTTGTTTGTAATGTTTATATACCAGAGACACCCAGAATCCCACTAAACTGTTCAATCAGTTCTGTAGCACTCAAGGTAAAGGCAAGTTATCTGGTAATGTGCTCGACCAATTTTAAAAGGATGGTTAAAGTCATTCTTGATACGTCTTCAGTAATTCGTGAACTTCCACACCCACAATGTAATGTGCTCCCAATTCCAAACAAGTGCTATAGAATATGTACTTAAAGTTGTCTACAGTGCATCATTTGTTAGCAATTACCAGCTAACGAGGCTGAAGTATTCTCCATGCAAGCCGGCGAACGACAGCACAATTGTGACAAGAACTGATTTGTAGCGCAAAGAGGCTTTACAAGAAAGGATTAGACAGTTTACAATATTGAGGATTACAGGACGCGCAAAGAAAATACATACAAAATGTACATCGTCTTTGTTCAAAATAGCTTTGGAGTATAATGGCGTAAGGGAAGTCGTACTTACCCAATACAACGGTGCCAGTTGGGGGTTCTCCTGCAAATTTTCAAAAAAGGGAGGAACAATCTAGCAAACCACAGGCTCTCAAATGCTCTTGAAAAAGAACCGGCTGCATAGAAGAAAGTAATGTAACCCCCCCCCCCACCTGCCTGTAGAAGAGAACAGGGGACAGTGGGGAGGACCAAAGTTGGGGTGGCAGTAGACCTGCTGTTCGGTGTGCGTGCTGTGGGAGCCCTGGAGAGGCGAGATCTGTAGTTGATCTGACCTTGGTGGCACCGGGGGGCTGAGTGTCTCTCTGGGCAGTGGTGTTGACAGGTTGATGGGCTTGACGGGCATAGCCTGTGGTTTTTACTCAGGGGGGCTTCCTTTAACACACACACACATACACATACACATGTCGAAAGACAGACAAAAGCGTGCACATTCATAATTGTGCACAGGTGCTATTCAAGGAAATTGTATTGGGGGGGGGGCATGATGTCACAAATTTTTTTAATCCCTTCAACATAAAAGTCCCGCCTTCTAGTTGAAGCAGCCCCTTCCTTCGCAGATGCAAGCATCCCCTATACTTTGAGAAACACACCAATGCATGCGCAGACACGCAGAGACTTCTGCCTCGGTGACATTCTCCGTATTTCACTTGCTGCTGCTATAGTATTCTACTTCAAGGAAATGCTGTACAAGTGTAGATTTAAAAAATTTTTGCAAATCAGTGACCAATATGAGGTTATATTTGCAGTAAACGTAAAGTATAATAAAAAAAGAAAAAGGGCCCTTTTATTTTTTAAAAACATTTTAGCAATTTTTTGCTATCTGATATTGTGATGCTATAATTTAATTGTCATTTCCCTCCATTTCGAAAAAAAATATATTGCACAAAAATTTGAAAAGATAAAGGGATGCCGGTGAGAAACAATGCAGGTGCTTCACCTTGGCAACAGCAGAGTGCTGGCCTTGGTGATGGTTGCTAGGCAATGGAAGAAATATAGTGGCCTCCTTAGAAACCGAAGGCCTACAAGGGGGTCGAAAGGAACAAAACAAGAACCAGACACTTAAGAAAAACTGCATGTGGTTGTTTTGTCATTTAGGTGCTTACTGTTATATTGTCTCTGTCTAAGACAATGGAGAAACCACTGAAATACTTTACACAGCATACTGAAGGACTATGACATTACATAAGCTCAAGGGTTTGAACATTGGGGGGTTGAGGTCCTCACACATTTAGGGTGTAGGGTTGTATTACCCAGTTTAGATTATTGGATGGGTTACGACCCCCCAAATCCCCCCCATAATTTACGCCCATGCATAAGCTTGCACCTTATGATATTTGATACATTTCATATATGGCCTTTTTTTCACACTCATGCACACACACCCCTCTCTCTTTTCTGTGCATGGTATTGTCTGCGGAAAGGTCCCTGCCAACACAAGGGTTAACAGTTAACAATTAGTGCCGTGTGCCCCGGCGCCATTTCTTTCATAATTAGTTTCACGTCTTCAAATTAGTTCCAGTTTATTAAATGTAATTGCGATGATGTTCATTAGATGAACCGTAATGGCGAGAGTAACAGCCCTGGGGAGTCGCTGCCACAGTAAACACCGGACTAACACTGCACTGAATTTTGTTACGTTTCAAATTCCATCGATCTTCCGACTACTTATCCTCCAGTTAAGGGCTGCTTGTAGTGGAGGGAGCAGCAGAGGGCACAAGGCTGAGGTACACTCTGGACGGGATGCCAGGATATGAGACACACACAAGCACACACTATAGATTGGGAGTTCAGATCATTCCTCTGTGCTGTGTGTGGTACTTACCAGCACTCTGCCCATCACACAGAATGCCCCTGGATGCTCTGGTTTCCTCCTACGCTCCAAAGACGCAGTTAGATGAAGCAGCACTCCTAAATAGCCCTTAAAATTGAAATGTGTGTAGCCTGCAGTTCACTGACATTCTGTCCAGAACAGTGTTTCTCAACCCAGTCCTCAGGGACCCCCAGACAGTCCACATTTTTGGTTCTTCCCAGCACACCTGTACCAGGTGGTCGGTGTTTGATTGCTTGATTCAGGGGAGCTAGGATCTGGAAGGGAGAAAAATGTGGACTGGGTTGAAGAACACTGGTATAGGGTGTACCCCAGCCTTGTTCTCAGTGCCACCTGGGATGGGCTCCAGGCCCCCGCACAGCAGTGACCAGGATAAGTTTTTGGATGGAAGATGGATGGAATTCACTAGCTGTATGTCTTTGGACTGTGGGTATTAAGCTGTAAAGAAAAACTATGCAATATGAGCAGAAATTCACAAACAAATAGGATCGGTGTTAGCCACTGCCCTCATGCTAGTTTTACTTACACAAACATGTTCTGAGGGCATAATGAAAAATTATTGGTTCAGACCGATAACAAATCAGGTTTTGTGTCAGATGTCAGAACAACCAATTAGAAGTCTTGGTCCCACTTCCTATAGTTGCTTGGACCTGACTCCCAATGTGGACTACAATGTGATTGGTTATCTCTCTGGACCAATCATTTTTCATCAATGGCCAGACCATTCCCAGCATGCTCAGCAGGTTGGGATGCTGATCGGAAGGTTGCTGGTTCAAATCCCACGGTTGACAGCATAATTTCAACGAAGCATGGCCCTTAACCTCCCCTTGCTCCTAGGGATGCCTGACCCTGCTTTATCCAAAATGTATGTTGATGAAAGCATCTGCTAAATAAATAAAAATGTACGCTGCCTCTTGATGAAGAGCCTTCTCTAGGGGTAGCAGTACTCAGCACTCTATCTCTGCAGTAGAGTTTCTGTTGCTCCAAACAGCAGCTGTTAAGCTGATCACCCTTGTCCTACCTGTGGTTCAGATATACCAGTCAAGCCGCCTGCACATTCGCGATATACAAAGCCCAGCCGACACATGTAGGGGCGAATCCGAAACCGTAATGGGGACTCCTTGCTGGGGTAAGCATCCTAGCTGCAATATAACGCACTCCTCTTCTCTTCCATGAAAAGCAGCAGCAGAGTTATATAACTAAAAAACAGGAAGTCCAAACTGTTCCACATTTGCAGGTCTTAATGTAATTATAATTGCAGAAGTAGGAGCTGGGAGATTAGAGTTAATTTGAATTGAATTTGCAGAAATGTTTGTCATTTGCTACTTTCTGTAGATATAAAATTCCTAGAATATAACATACACTCAAAGGAGAATGGTAATATACTTGTTGATAGAACTTAAGAAAAAACCTAAAATGAATAAAAAATGTGCTGTTTAATTATTATACTTTAATAAGACAACAAGAATCTGAAATGCCGGGTGGTGTGAATAACAAATCACATCCCAAGGGGGTGATGGGGCCAGGGGGAGGATGGGGGGCGATAGCGGCAAGGGGGGGGGGTTATTTCAGGACTGGATCAGTCTGCGGGGAGATGGAAGGCTCAGCCCGTCAGTCACCCACGCGACTTTGTCCCATTACATGGACAATGTTCCCTGCTCCTCTTGCCAGTTTCATGAAGCCTGGGAGGGGGGGCGCCCCCTGCACATGCATACCTGTGACGACATGTAGCATGTAATCAAACAAAACAGGTCCTGCAAGTTTGCGCACCCAGCAGGTCTCTGTCAATCAGACGCAATTAAGCCCCATTAAAGCTGGAAATCCACTGTTAGAGCAAAGGTGAGCCCCTCAACCCACGACTGCCAGATCATGTGATCTGGGTGACTGTGTGTTGACCGGGGCTGGGGGGCGGGGTGGGGGGGATGAGGAACCACGGGACCACCGGCGTCACAGATTCTAATAAGACTGAACAACAGGCAGCCAGTCAGAACCGGTTCCAGACTTTTCGGGGCCCACAGTTCACGCTGCAGACAGTCAGACCATCTGTTCAGGGGGTTATTTTCACAGGTTTGCTGCTCTTTTTACGGTGACCCATCACACCTGTAACATTCCTGCCGACAGACAGCATGCTCTCACCATAAATAAGGCAGATACCGCCATTTTGTCAGGGTAGGTACTTCCAGGTCCTATTTAGGGCAGCTTCAACCTTCCTATTTTTGTCTCAGCCCCCCTGAAAAACAGCTTTTGTACATAAATTTGTCAGTTTGTGCTGGTTTCTGTCTCTCAGCAAATGTAATCCTGGGGGGTGGTACCCCGTATCTCAGACCTAAGGGCCCCTAAGGGTCAAATCCCAGAATCAGCTATGGCTGGACAAGCAGCGGCAGTGATCTACAGCAGGATCTCCTGGAAGGTCCATAATCTAACAGAAGCAGTGGTGGTGGTGTCACCCAGCCCATTCCTCCCAATCCGGTCTTCCCAAGCCCGGTCCACTCGGTCCATATATTCACTCCGGATATATGGGAGTTACCAAATGTGACTTCCCTTGACATGCCTCCCTATTAGGTTATAGGTCTGGCAGCCACATCCCATCAGGTTAATGGGTGCCGTCTCTGCATACAATGACTGGCCCATTGGCAGTGGTGCAGGTTAGGGTTAGGGTTAACCCTAACCCTAACCCTAACCCTAACCCTATTAGGTTATAGGTCTGGCAGCCACA
>JAODKL010000135.1:15271598-15282088 GCA_026780765.1 Petrocephalus schoutedeni
TTTCCCCATGTGAAATTTGCCTACCGTTTAATAATGCTCTGGGGTCAGATTGACCCCAAACACGGGATAGGGGTTAAGGGTGCTGAAGACTGCAGTGAGTAGTCTGAGTGATTTGTGTTCACTTTCTCTAATGAGTTATGCTAGCAGCAAACCAGTGAAACTTCCCTGTTACACAAAACAGTTGGCCTGCCTTGTGTTTGGAAACTGATTTGGAGACCAACAGGTAGTAATCATCTTACAAACATGGCTTTGCACAAATCACTTCACCCAAATCAAACAGAAAAAACACCATATTTAAGAGAAATTGCTTTATTGGTGAAAGGTGAATAAAACCTTCATTTGATGTTTGTTACGTGTCACTTTCGGTTTTGTTTGTAAATCTAACCCTGGCTCTACCACAAAATTTTCACATGTAACTGGTTGGATCTACCAACAGCCACAAAAACAAAAGTCTAAATTAACCATTTCTGAAAACAATGGTGGCCAAATTTGCTGTGCTGACCTCAGACACTGAACAGCGATCTACTAGAAGCCATTTTATCAAGTGCACTATGTGTTGATGCTGAGCTTTGTGTGGCCGGAGTAAACCAACACCTTCGAGTGTTTGGACGAGGGCAGAGTGGCCAGAAACATACTCTGTTTGCCACAGAGAACAAACAGAGACCATAAACCACTTAGTACGGGTATAGAATCTTTAGATTTATAATCCATTAGGTTAGAAATGCAATTTTGCAAATTGCAAGTGAACGACGGCTTGAGAACAATAGATGAAATATTACCCTTTTGGCTCAATCCAATAAGCGGAGGCGATTTGTGATCTGTGTCCCACCTGCTCTGTAATCGTGTTAAAACTCAATGAGTCAATCGTAGACTCGCGCATAGCTCTGCTCTTATTATCCGCTTCTACGCATGATCTTTCACAATTATAAAAATCAGAACAATGCGAAATATGATATGAGGTTGCCATTCTTTTTTGGATCGTTTTTCTGACTTTTTCAAATCTTTTTGGAGGGAGGGGGGGGGAAGAATTACAATTATGGGGAATAAATAACCCTGCCTGGATAAATACAGCAACAACATCGTCATCAGCACCGCCAGCAACAAGAACAATCGCTTGTTCTTTTGTACTACAACAACATTTAAAATCAGCGGTGAGGAGTAAATTTACAGCTGAGTATAGTGAAACAGCTGAAAAGCCAGTTATAAAGACATTAACCAATGATCATTTCAGCTGCTCAGACAGTAAAATTAAGGTTAATGTCACATATAAAATGTATCGTGCTTGTTCAGCACGTTTTTAGAAATGCACTATATCTGCCTCGGGAAGGTTTGGAATTTGATTTGGACAAATGTAATAACATACCGTTAGAGTATATGGCTCTGCCACAGCTGGGTTCGCTCTGGCTGTTTCTGTGTGAAGGAGGCCGCGAGAGCTTTCAGATCAGCGAGGTGGCCTTGCTGGCGTGAAGAGGACTGCAGAAGATCTCTCGGGGCCACACTGACGCACGGTTGACTGAATGGGTTAAGAATGGGAAGATCTGGTGTAAATGCTGAAGATGTTTGGTCATCATTCAGTACAAATGGAAACACGTATGTTCCTTAATTTCTGTGGTATTCATGATGGTAGTAGCAGCTGGACCAAATTACAGACAGCAAGACAAAAATATAAAGATATATGTTAACATATGGAGTCGATGGGTAGAAACTTCTAGAGCATAAATCACTGATCTAAACACAATATCCAAGGCTAACACAGGAGCAAACGTGCATTTTAAACACCATATACTGAAAAGGAAATGTCCTTGTTGAAATGAAATGGTTGACAAAGAAAATAAGTCTTTTTGTATGTTTTTGCAGAAGTTTTATAGAATTTAAGGTGAAAATATATAACTACTCGTTTCATTTCAGTATTAGCTTTATAAATTCTACAGTAGATATATTTTATTGATTTTTGGCTTGCGGTATCAATGCTTTAGATCTTTTGAATTCCTTTCTAATGAGGATGCCTTGAGAGGATTAACAGACTTCTATAAAGTCGTCAGTATTTCGCGTTTTACAAAAACAAAGCCCATTCATTCCTTCCCGTTGCCTCGTTTTCTTTTCACGTATAAATGCTGTGCTGATTTCTCTTTCCTCTATCAGCAATGTCAAGTCAAAGCCCAAATAAGCGTGCGTGTTCTTGCACTATTGTGCGCTGCGGTTCTCGCTTGTATTCATATATTAACGTTTGTGTGCAGTGCTGCACATTCTGTTCTAGCTTTTCGCCCTCTTTAAAAGTCCCCAGAATTTTCTGGGAGTGCAATCAATATTATCAGTCGATGTATCACAGATGTAAGACATCTGAAACTGGCTTGCTTCCACAACAGAATTCTTATATGGGCACTGAGGAGACTAGATGAAGTGTTTGCCCTGCTACTGTTCACGCTAAGGTGTAATATACTGACTTCCTTTGCTTCATTGGCTTGACCCCATACTGCCTTGTGTTTCATTCACCAGCTACATCGAAAACCAGGCTGACCTGAGAAACATCACAGAAATCGATTTCACCGGCTATCGGGAACTGAAGAACCTGTAAGTGCCTTCAAACAATCTGCAGCTTCTCACAGTTGGCTCTAGTACATAGTTAGCACACACTGGCATGTTAAAAACTCTTTGCCTTTTACATTCAGACATCTCACATCTATATATGCAGCCCGTCGCCAAATCATTGGTTAAAGTCAGGGGTCCTGTAACATTAAAGCTGGACATTTCATATCGGTGTTACATCTATGTGAAGAGAAAATGTGGGCCTAACCTATTATCGTCATTAACATAAAAAATGCTGAAATATAGAAAGATTTCGGGACATAAGCAAGGTAAATTCACATCACACCGAGCTGTCTGAGTGCATTTGTGCGAAGTCTGAATGCAGAATTGTAGTATTTCTTGACACACATAATGAACACCTGTCATATCAATCTTTTTATACGACAGACATCATACTGAGCATGTTGCCATTGTTCCTAGTGCTTGCACGTGTCCCCAAGACATGATCAGATAAGCAAACTCCCACACAGCCTGCTCTTGAAAGACTTCCTGTTTTCTTTCACCAGAACAATCACTTTCTGTGGGCTGGCTCACATCTCCACAAAGGCCTTCCAGTATAACCTCAAGCTCCAGTATGTGTGAGTGTCCTTGTCTTAACCACAAGCCTTTCTATCTCCCGGCCTACGCTTGCCTAGGCTGCCCAGCCTCTAGCTGTCAGTCAGACACAATTCCTGCTTTCCCATTGCTGTGTCCGCACTGTCTCTCACAATTACCTGTGACTGGGGGGGGGGGGGCGGCTAGAGAGAGAGAGAGAGAGAGAGAGACGCTCCAGCCTTGTATATATAGCAAAAAAAAAATCCTTTTCATATTTTCCCATAAGATAGATTGTATTATACAATATAATTCAGGTATTTGTATTAAGCAGGAAAATAAAGGAAAAAAGTAAAATAATTAGCAAACAAATACCATTTAGCTCAATATAATAGGGCATTCTGTCATCTATAATAGAAATGAGACCAGTCTAATCAGAGCTAATTAAGTCCAAAAAATCTCCTATATTAGAAATATGAGCCAGCCAGCTTAGATCTGACTTGTGGCATGGCCAGGTACGGTATTAGCAGTGGCATATTGAGGGCAGTCCCTTTGGTCACCAGCAGTCCTGGGGCCACCTCCCCCCTGTCAACCTTCTGTGTCCCTGTGGAGAGGACAGGAGGCGGGTGGGGTGCTGTGCGGACCAGAATCCAGGGGGGGTCTGGGGTAATTGGAGAAGATGTCCACCCATCACCTTTTACTCCCTAGCTAGGGCCGATTATTGACAATTGATGCATAATAAATACACTCCACTAAGGGTCCATTATCACGTAATCAATATTTCACAGAGGCTGCGCGGCCTGACAGATGTGACGCGCATGGAGGATGGTTCTAGTGCACAGGCAGAGGGGGGGGGGGGGGGGGGGGGGGCAGGAGAGGGCCTGGAGGACGTGTGTGTTCCTCCTGCAGGGCCATAAATGACTGAATTTAAGTGTGTCCTTATGGTACCCCCCACACACACACACACACACAATTCCTTCATATGTCTGGGGAGCGTGTGCCATGGTGCGCCAATGGCAGCTGGTCCATGCCCCGTATCCCAGCGGCTTTGGGCCGAATCGAGCCGGTAATAGATAGGCCCTGATGGCCGACCCATCTGACATGAAATTCGGGGAGCAGGGAAAACAAATAATTGAACCCTTCTGCCCCCCATTACCCCTGACACAGTAGATATGTATCAGCTGTGGCAATCTCCACCCCCCCCACACACCCCCAAAGTGTTGCATTCTGTCATTACTACATACTAGAGTAGTTTTACTTCCATTTCCCACCAACAGGCATCCATTCCAGCATTTATCTCTGACTAAATGACATTAGTATCGGGCGGCTGCAGACCTTAAGGCAGGTTAGTGTCGCCTGAACTCCGTGCATTAACTGCATCATGGGTGATTAAGGAGTCATCACTGAGCTGTGCTTTCCAGGGGAGCTTCAGTTAACATGATCCCCTTTCATTATGAAGTGCTTTAATAAGAATTTAAACTGCAAAGACCTGGTAAGATCTGTCTGCACAAATCTGTCATGAACATCATAAGTCACCACGTTCCTTATAAATTATCGCCATCTGAGCTCCGTAGGATACTGGACATTTTACAGCATATTTTTTTTATTTTGGCCTCTTTCAGTGACAAGTATGAAACTCAGCCATCTTCAGAGTCTGCGCATGTGACATAACACTATTTTGAGTACTGTGTCATAAAATGAAATAGTCCAAGGAACAAAGCTGTACATCCTTCACAGCAGAGGGCCTCAGTGGACCCTGACATTCAGATTTATTCTCCTTTATCTGAAGAGCTTCCGTAGTCTGCCAAAATACTTCAACTCTACCAAGACATAGCATGAACAGCGATACATTTCAGAAGCTTAGCAATTAGCCTCTCTGTGGAAACTTGTGGAGTGGCTGTTCTTCATACAACATTTTATGTGAATCACAAATCATATAGCTTTTGGGCAGCAACAATGATCCAAGGAGTGGAACTGCTGGCATTTGGTGCAAATCCTTCACTATAAATGTTTGTAGCTTACTTGTCTAGTTTTTGACAGACAGACAGACAGACAGACTTTATTAATCCCCATGTGGTAATTAATTGTCTATTGAGGATTTGATGGCTAAATAGATTGTTTTGTTCTTCTGTTCTTAAAAACGTCTATTTACTGGATACCTATATGTTGACTTTGGATTTGAGCACACCCTTTCTGGGAGATGACCCATTTGAAAGTGAAATAAAAAGCGTTGCATAATGGCATTCAGGTGTTTGGTCAGGAAAACCATGAATCATGGCACATTAACTCTGCCTTTAATGGAAGCAGTGGAACTAGGCCCAGAAATGAAACTGCACCTTGTATAATTATGGAAGCACCCTGATGGACCTGATGATGCCCTCGGGGGCTGGTGTTTGTCGGCTTGTCATCTCGCATTCACGATATCCTCCATAGAATAGGGCCAAGCGGATTGTTAGGCCTTATCACATGCCTCACCCCCTTAATGCTTAGCCATAGCACCAGCGGACCCACAAGAGCAGGGAGAGATAGGATGATTCCAAGGCTCCTAGGTGACATGGGCCCTAAAAAACATGGAACATAATTGGATTGGTCTGGATTGTAACATTTTACAATAATTTTGTCATATTAACCTAATTTGTGCAGTTTCTGGCACCAGTTAAAATGTTTTTTTAGTGCGCACTTAGGGAACAAGAAGTTTGGAGTACAAGGATCACATTGAATTCACATGACCAATATGGTAGCATTTATAGCGGGCATAAAAACACTTGAAAATAATTGTAAAAGAATAATATTTAATCTGGCATGAAACTGTATAGTAGGTAAAATAAAGGGACGAACGACAAACCATTGTAAATAATGGATCGTATAGCAATCAATCAAATGTCTTGAATTCTAATAAAATTTGCTGCTTTGTCACACAGCAACTTGGCTTCCAACTCTCTGCAGTTCATCAGTTGGAAGACGTTTCATTCCCTTCCCCTCCTGAACCTGTGAGTAACTGTAATCACGTTATAAAATACGGTATCTCTCAGCATCCAGATTACTTTAGAGTTTCCTATTCTAATACGGAGCGGATTTAAGGTGGGATTAGGACATTCATCTAGCCACTTATCTATGCTCTTTTGCAGGATTTTGAAAGACAACATGCTCTCCTGCTCGTGTGACCTTCACTGGCTTCAGCAGTGGCAGCGCGCCGGGCTGGGTGACCTCCTGCAGCAGTCACTGCATTGCTATTCCAATGGAAGCTTCCTGCCGCTGGAGAACATGGTGATGGAAAACTGCAGTGGGTGGAACCGATTTTCCCTTTTAATATGGAAATCTGTTCCTGCATTGTTTGCGTCTGAAAGCGTGCAAACGGTGAAGTTCAAAGAGCGGATGTTCCCTCTAACCTGTTGTTTACATTAGGGTGGCTTTGAGTATTTTGGAAATCCTTTATATAGGCCTCGATGGGCCCTAATAATTGTTTATTCTCCCACAGGTATGCCTGAGGTTACCATTATCACTTCTCCGCACACAATTCGGGAAGGAGGGAACTTAACCTTCCTTTGCCAGGTGAAAGGTGAACCTACACCATTGGCAAGATGGAATACACAAGGCCTACAGTCCAATTATACCTTTGAGGTACATCAAAAATTCAACGAGCATTCTTATGCAGTGCCAGGAGGAGGCTTTACATGTATTGATTAAATTCAACATTCAACAGTACCTCTATACCTCAATAACTCTATCTGAAATGATGTCCCGACTCACAGTAGGAGAGATCTTGATTATTTCAAAGGGCTTTCTTGACCTTCTGGCATTCAACTGGGTTTGTTCATCCTAATTTTTTTGTGAAAGAGGATGATATTTTTCAACAGCATTATTGTAAGGACACTGGCATGAGTCTTCTGGCTGGGAGTTCTGATAGTGAGGATGTTCCCATGTTCTGTTTCACCAGGAGAGAATCTGGGGGCCTACATTGGAGCTGGTTATCAATCTGTTTAATGTCTCCTCCATGGACAACCTCTACAACCTGACCTGTGAGGCAGAGAACCGGGCAGGTCCAGGAGAGGACGTGGTGATGCTAGACATTCAGTGTGAGTGACGCGTATATCACGCAGAGATGGCTAGGGACTGGAGTATAACGCAGCCTGCTTACTGTCATTGTTCCATGCGGTTCTGTGAGTCGCTGATTCGCGACAGACCATTGATGCCGGAATTGGTAGCTTGATAGAGTGTGACTGTTTTTGTACAGAGATAGAAGTCATAATGCAGTATATTATCAGGGTTTCAATATCATAATCCTTTCAGGCTCAAACCATCATTCTCTCTGGACAGTGACCTATCCATCACAAGGTTCTCCCACATAAGCAACACTCCCAAAAAAACATTAAGGGGCGAGGGTCAGCGGAACATTCAGATAAGGGATGGAACTTGTTGTAGCTGTGCTAATGGGCCTCACCCTCGCGCTCCAGAAGCCTAATCGCCGGGGCCTGATTGGCAGACAGTAAGTGCGCGGCCATTCTAATCTGTCGATATCAGCCCACTCCTGGGCAGGCACTCATTAACTGTCTTTCCTTAATTAGATCAGCAGGGTGTTTACAGGGCTGGACCTGTAGGATTATTTTGCGGGTGCCCATTCACCACACGTTCTTAAAAGGATTTAGCAGCTTTGAAATCCCAAGAGAAACACCCTCATTTTCCCCTCACACATGCTACATAAATCGGAAAACCGCAGCTATATAAACTCATTATTTGTTAAAATTGCAAGTAGTCTAAATCATGCTGGATATTACCTTCAGGCAAAGACTAAGATGAAATAATCATATTGAGACTATTAATGGGATAGTCAAACTGATTGTTTAAAGGCTTTTTGTTGTTTTCAAAGCCTGGTTTTATATTGCGACTTTTTTTCTCCCAAAACAGAAGATCCTGGTACTAATTAGTTATTGTATTATGCCATAAGGATTGTGAGCAGAAGAGCTTAAGGTGGTGTTTCTATGACTCATTCATTGAATGCCATGGTACTTTCTTGAGTAGGGTCATGGGTTAAGAGTATTGTATTAGCTGCAAGAACATTCCAAGGCTCCGTGCATCAGTATCTCCTTCAATTTACATAGACCATTTCCTGTATCCCCTGTCCACTTTGCTCCCAGATGCCTTCTGTGGTCTGAGTCCCTCATAATATTGGGATTTATTATTAATGCCAGGTCAACAGGTTTACTGTAAAGACGGAACACATCGATTTATGGAAAATAATGAGGAAACCCTGTGCTTTGATTTCTGTTTGAAAAGCACATTCTTTTAATCATAATTTTATTTTTGGCACTATGGTCAATATTATTTTCTGCTTCTGTATGTATGAACTTCAATGCATTTTCTTTCATTTTTTTGCCATGGCACACAGGCCCTTTGGATGCTGAATTTAACACAAGATCACAATACTAGCATGAGAGTATGAAACTTTGATTTCTATTGGTCCCTATGTCTAGTCCCAGTCAAGATCCTATGGCTGAGGGATGCAGAAGCCCAGCATCACTGGTGCTTCCCCTTCGCGGTGGATGGAAACCCTGCACCTACCATTCACTGGCTCTACAATGGCTCAGAGCTGACAGAGTCAGAGTTCACTTACACCCAGCTCATCGTGGAGAGGGACGACGGATCCGTGCAGCACGGCTGCCTCTTCCTCAATAAACCCACCCACCTTAACAATGGCCACTACACCCTCATCGTAAACAATGGGCTTGGCAGTGACCAGGCAACCGCCACAGGCATATTCATGGACAGCCCCTTTGGACCCCTCAATCCCGATGGCATCATCCCCAGTAAGTCTCACGAGTTAATAACCTGGTGCCTGCACTTCTGTGTAACGTTCATTAATTTTTGTACTTTGGAAGTCCCATAAAAACACATATCTTTTTTTCTTTCTTGAATGTCAGTGCAAAGGGATATCAAAAGTAAGTTTGCTGCATGCCTCCAAGTCCTGCATGAAAGACCATGAATGCCATTTCTTGATTTATGAATTATGTTTTTGCAAATCACTAATTGCTTAGTTGTCAAAGTTGTACGGTAGTGATATATTGTGTGCAATGTACCAACATTAATGCAGCGTTTTAAAAGCAGCACATCAACTAGATTAATTACATTCTGGGGCATAGATCTCAGGGTCTTAAATGCAGACAAAATGCAGCCTACATGTTACATTAATTATTTAAAACTAAATTGCCAAGAATAACGCTACAGTGGTTGCTGATCAGAACCTACAAACGAGAAGCTTGTTCTGACACACATTTAAAAAATAATTGATATGTTTCAACTCAGAGCTCAGCCAAGTTTGTTTATGCCTTACAGCTCTAAAATAGGCTATTCATAGCAAATAAATAAGGGATAGAAAACAAATGACAAATAGTCTAATGGATCTAAATGCAACTTTCCTGCATCTCCACAGCTCCTCGCAACAAACCCAATGATGCTATCACTGAGAATCAGGAGAACAGAGTTTTTGGTGTGAGTATCAGATCCCAGAATGAGAATATTGCAGAAGAGATTCCATGGTGTCTGTTTAACTGCATGTGGATGGTGGCATGAGTTGCAATGAAGCCCCGCACTGTAACTTACGGGTGTCCCCTCTCCAGGTGTCAGTGGCTGTGGGCCTGGCTGTGTTCGCATGCACCTTCCTGCTCATCATGGTCCTGGTCATCAATAAGTGTGGGCAGCACTCCAAGTTTGGGATCCACCGTAAGCTCCTCTGACGTCGTTCCCCATTATCCCTTTCTCCTGCTTCCCACAAGAAGAAATTCCATTTTGTTCCCGGGACGCCAGGCATAGTAGACTCTCGCATCATTACGACAGCCCCGAATTTTAGCTTTGAAACAGAAGACGCATACTGAAAATTGACCTTTTTTTGCAGCATAGTGGAGTCAGGCAAAATGCACATCACAAACAGACTCTGTGGAGGTGCTACTTTCACCGTATGCTAAGTGATAATTACCTCATATCCATAGGTCCCATTGCTGGTGATGGGGCTGTTACAGCACTGAGGCATATAGGTTTTTCTAGTGCTCCTGGAAATTATGCTGATGTATGCTCCTTTTCCTACCTCGGGCCCTTGGGGTTCTGTGATTACTACTAGGTCTGAGACTTTTGGAAGCAATCTGCACTTTGGAAGTGTCAGCCAGTTGATTACCGAGCGTTCTTATCATCACCGAACAACGGCATGCAGATCTTGCATGAGACGATGCAGAAACATCTGTATTCAGACAGTCTGCATCTCTGCAAGTCTAAGAGTGCTTAGATATTTTAAAGCTTGTCAGTATTTTGGAGTTAACCCTGACATCAAGAAATGGGAGATTGCGTTGTATCTATTCCTATGACTAAAGATCTATGTAAGCACA
>JAODKL010000135.1:15289254-15301697 GCA_026780765.1 Petrocephalus schoutedeni
ATGTGCACAGTCAGTGGTTACAAGAGAATGACTACAAGCAACCTATAAAAGAGACAAACTCTGGTGGCCCCTCGGTCACTAAAATGTACATAATCTTCCCTTTTTTAATAGATTACCCTTGAATGGAATGTTTTACAATCTTGTTAAAGAGTGCCATAAATGCATGTTACTGAACCTACAAACTCATATCGACTTGATGAGAATGATCTCTGTATGTGACAAAGGCTGAATTATACATAGTCCACAGCTACAGTGTGACTCATGGATCTATATCTTTGCTATTTATTTACCAGCTCAGCTTCTACATAGTTTTTACAATACAGTTGCCTTGTATGTGTATGTAGTTCTAACCTACTGCTCTTAAAGTATACGCATATTGTAGGAGACACTGCTTTATACCTGAGGAAAGACGTAATGTTTTAGCTAAAGGCCGTCACATTACAGGTTGGCCTATTCAAATTGGCCCACGTTATTTAATTATTCGTAAAGTGTCTCAATGTATAAAATGTCATACAAATGACTGCCAGTTAAGTCAGTTTTATTTATTACTGCTTAATTACCTTCTCTATTCAGCCACCTATATAGTGTGGTGTTTTTTTAGGAGAAATTAATTAATGCATTTCTAATGAGCCTCTTAGTCACATTATACAGCCGCAAAGGTTCACCAGTGATAATAGCTAATAGCTTTTTTATTCAATTATTAATTAAAGCAGCCAGTTTGTGTTATGAGCTGTGGAGCTGGCATTTCTGGGCTATCTTTGAATTAAAAGCTTTCCTGTCATGTCACATAATAACTTCCTTTCTGTAGCCAATTAGCAAGTAGGTGACAGCCCTGGCTTAGTAGGTACCACTATGGCCCAGAGGTGCTTGGCGAAAAGGACTTTTTAAAAGTTTTCTGGCCTGAGTCTGTGGAAGCAGTCCAGCTAAATGGAACATTTTGCTACTGTGAGAACGATAATCAGAAGGGAAGATGTTGCGTTTTGCCCACCTGTCAGTAACGTTACAACAAAAAAAAGGGAAGAGAGGAAGACAAAGCAATATAGCAGAGAGACTGTAAGAAAATTGGTAGTGCTTTTATTCTACTGTCAGGATAGGAATGAAAAACGAGAATTTAAATGTGTCCTTTGGGGAGAAACATGCAGGACAGGAAAGCAAAAAGTAAAATGACAGAAAAAGTAGATTTCAGAATGTGACAATCCCAAATGTGTAATATTTGTAAAATAAACATTTAAAAAATCTGTCACTGAAAAAATAATAAAACTGTGATCTTTAAACCTGAAATTTGTAAATAGTGTTGCCGCGAATAAAAATTATTGAGCGCCAGGTTACGGTACGGTCTTTGGAGTGATGCGCTTTTTATTTTCCATGAATATGTTTTTTTTTTTCCAAGGACCGCTCGAAACAACGGGGTGCATTATTGATAAACGTGCCACACTTTCCATTTCAGGTTAGCCTCTCAGGGTACTGCAGCATCAACAAGCATTGATCTCCGTCACAGCCGTCAGACGGAAAAAAGTGTTCAATGTTCCATCACTCACGTAGCACTGACCCCCCCCCCACCCCCCAAATCCGTCACGGGCACACGCACTGTCAGACGCGGGCGCGCGGGCGCGCGGCCGCGCTCCGTCCCTGACACCCGCCCCCCATTCTCCCTTTGCATACTCTCACATGCTCACGCTAGGGAGCTGTAATGGATTCTCAGTAATGCGATCGCTGGCTCGGTGCCTTTCTCCGCAGTGATTGGTCCAAGGGCTCTCCGGGGTCCCCTGTGTCAGAGGCATTATTTAATTTCACCTGGTCCAAACAAATAGGACGTCAGCCCTGGCACCCCACCCCTCCACCCCTCCGTCCACACATGTGTAATTATAAAACGCGCATGTAATTATAAAATCGTCATGATGTAATTATTTTCCATGCTTTCGCCACTTCATTTTCAAATATATGTAATTTATTATGGAAAATATTACAGTAAGATGGCCAGATGAATTTTGCAGGAAACTATATCAGTTTCGTATATAAGAGCAATAAATAAAATATGCATAGTCACATATAAACACAGCTAGATGGAAGCAAGGTATTGATATGCTACTCTAAGCATGATTATAGGAATGATAATACTTAATTATTCAATACATTGCCCCCATTATTATAAATCTAATGTGAAAACTATTTACAGCAAACTATTATCAGCACTTACGCACTTACATATTTGCTAAAGTAGCCATGTCTGTGGTGGGGCTTTAGCAACGGCAGTTACTTCGCTATGGATTAAGAGCGCTTGTCCTTCCTACATTTCAAACTATAAGGTAAAGACCTACGAACGGTCAGATTAAAAACTCTCTTGAACTCAACCCCAATATTTCACCCATTCTTCCATCTTCCGCATGTCTTCTCCAGTACAGGGTTGCAGTTCTATTGTTCCGAACAATTTATAATATTGCACAAGTTATGGATTGAGCAGATAATGAGGCATTATCACAGGTATGACAGAACCGCAAAGGTGGCTTTTTAATGTGGAGCGTCTGTTTTACTCTACAACGGGTAAAATGCACATTCACAAGATTGTATTCATGTAGTTTTCCAATGTGAATAATAATTGATTAAAAGATTTATAATTTCATTATTGTAGGCTGGGGGCATTAGGAGGGCCAGCAGCTCACTATTTATCCCAAATATTAATATAATCAGGAAAACATATCCAAGTATTATTCGGTAATTATAATCCATCCATCTTTCATAAGAGCTGATCACATGGCAGGCCTCAGCAAGCCTGAAGCCTATTATTGAAGCACAGGACGTTAACCGGGGAACACCCTGGATGGCATGGCCATCCATCGTAGGGCACACACACTACAGAGCAATTTAGGACAGTGTTTCTCAACCCAGTCCTCAGGGATCCACCAGACAGTCTGTGTTTTTGCTCCTTCCTAGATCCCTGTCAGAAAGTCCACATTTTCGCCAACTGGGAGGGAACAAAAACATGGCCTGCCTGAGGGTCCTTGAGGATTAGTTTGAGAAACACTGATTCACTTCACAAAATCTACATATTGCAGGGAAATATAAACTTAGATGCAAAGAATCATAAGGGCAGCCCAGGAGGTTTGAGGCTACAGTGGTATATCTTCACACCATCCATTCACATAAAATGTGCACGTAAAATCAGCATCCTGTTGGCATCGATACAGCTACTTCATCTTCTGAAGGTCTTTGTTTCCCAAAGCACAAACATGCTTACCGTTTGCCCTGGTGAAGGTCTCAGCATCAGGACCACGGAGAACATGAACTATGCTGCCACTCAGTGGTGACTGGAGCTTCCCACCAAACTGCAGTCTGCAATAATTACATTGGTAGCAACAGGAACAAGTCAAATAATGGGCAGTGAGAGTCATATAGCACTGGCCAAAGAGGCTAATTGAAAACTGGGTCGCTCCTGTAAAGGGTGCCTGACTTCAGCACCGTTCGGTGTATCCATTCATGCTGATTTAAGTGTTTCCATTCAGTCTATGGCCATGATATCTGAGAGGGGTCAGCAGTGCTGGTTAGTTGAACACGAAACAGCTGGCCCATCAATCTGACCCGAAAGCTGTTCCTTGGCTCAGATATCAAAAGGGACTACCAGTGTACAACAGATGGTATCAGTACTCCTTGCCTGGTCTGTATGGTCAGTGGTAAGGATGTATAAAATGAGGCAGAAACCCAGTGGGTGTTAATTAATGGAGATACCATGGAACTCTGCTAACAAGCGAAAATGACGTCCTGATCAACCCGAAAAACCAGCTGTGCCCATTAATCATTTCCTAACCTAAGTTTAGGATTATTGCGGTAATTTTACATAATCCTCAAAAGAACAAAGTCTCACTGTGAAGGCGGAAGTCAAGTATCATTATACAATAATGGTAGGAGATCTAGCAAGAAACATTTTACGAGGCAATAAAATATTTTATAAGTCCTGTTTTATTATGTCTGAAAAGCAGTCTGGCACTTACTCCCTAATTGGATGGGGCATCCTTACAACTGACCATAGAAAATGAGGCACAAATAAGGCACTAATTTATTAAGGAATTAATTTATTACATGTTTACAAGCATTTTTAATGCAATGAGCAGTTGTCTGGCTGTTGCCGTTTCAAAATGAACCCTCATAAAAATCATCTGCAGACTAGAGTGAAAATCTGAAAGTGTAAATGCATTATATCACGCTGTCAGATTTAACACATTCTATGGTTGTAAATTTTATAGATACAGCACAATTAAAGAGGTAGGAAAATTACATTTTAGACAGTAACATTATCGATTTACAAAATACAGTTATGATACAGAATCTACAAATGTACATATTAAGTTTCCTTACAGTTCATTAAAGAATTTCGAGTGGTTTCCAGCATATTTTAAGTAGTTTTTGTATAAAGGCAGCTGCTGTTGCCTGCTATTAAGTTACTTACCAAGTGACGGTTAACTAATGTATGGGCCGCACCAAATATTGTGTTCCTTTTCAGATAACTTTTACCAGAAAATAGAATATTGTAATTTACCATTAAAAATAAATTTGATGACACAAACAGTCCTTTCATACCAAATGATATTGAGCCCCACAGGCCATTGCTTCATGAAAGACAAGCCAGTTCTAACCACATAAACATAAAGTTTGTTGTCTATCTGATGTAACACAAGAGGTGTGAACATTGTGAAACCACCGGTGATAAAATCAAAGCCTTAGGACTTTGAACAGAGTACATAAGGAAATGGCAACACTGAGGTTGAATATTTCTAAACTTACGCTACAGTTACATCAGGCACTGATATTTTAGTATTTCTTGGCTCTCGCATGGCACTTTTTAAAACTTACCCCAAACTGCTACCATTTTCAGAGAAATTACAGTAACTGTTGGCAAGTATGCTGATATTCCTTCCGGGACGTACCCCAGCCTTGGGCCCTGTGGTACCTGGGATAGGCTCCAGGCGACCCAGACCGAATAAGCAGTTAGCAGATTGATGGGTGAAGTACTCTTTGCAGTACTAGAATACACCTGAGGACAATTGGACAATTTCTAGGAAGGCTTGTTTCAACAGACGAGAATAATGCCACTTTAATCATTCGGACACGTCTGGTGGTCACAGCGAAGTGTAGACCACTGCACCTGGAGTTAAAAGCCTTGCTCAAGGCCCCAACAAAAACATCTCTGCTAGATGTGGGATTCAAACCAGCAACCCTCTGATACAACCCTCTGATACATCACCCCAAAGACAAACCGGATCTTTTTTTCACCCGACAGAATTTTCAAAAATTACCACAAGCAATATAATGTGCATATATCACAGGAAAATAGCAAAAGAAACACCTTTTACAGAGTGTTACCATGGTCATGTTAAGTTGTTTTTCCTGAATTCCCTTCCCAGAGATGTTTTGTTTTTGTGCATGTGGTTTTTCATAGCAAAAAAAAATTGTTCTTAACATTTGTAATGTGCAGACATACTGTCATATTATACTTTACAAATATCGAATTTCGAGCAGGCACCAGTAAAGACATTCCCAGTGCACAGTATCATAGATTACAGAAGAGCCACATATTCAAATGTGTTCCTTGATTACCCACCTTAAACCTTTAACTCTATCTGGCCTCACTTCTTAATCTATACCGTATTACTGAAGGATAAATAAATATCCATAATTCTTATCGCTGTGCTACAGTTTGGAGATGGGGGATTAAGGTTATGGAGGTAAATGATTTCACATGCGAATGGACAGTGTGGCTTTCCATATGTTTAAGTGGAACAGCTAAGCACTTCTCCTGGGCTTCGCTAGAGTTCAGCACAGGCGAACGAGCCTCGGGCATGTCTGAGACACAAGGTTTCCACAGCATTTTCTTCAGCTCTGTACGAAAATCTCTCCGCACCAGGCAGTATATGACAGGGTTCAAGCAGCTGTTTGTATAGGCAAGGCAAGTAGCCACTGGAAAAACATAAGTATGGGCCACGTAAAACGACGACGTCCATTCAAGGAAGTCAAACTTGATCAGGACTCCCCAGAATGTAATAACGTTGAAGGGAAACCAGCAGAGGCAGAAGGACACAATCACCACAGCAACAGACCTTGAAACTCTGCTGTTAAGATGATGGTTGACCATGCTTAGGTGGCGGCTATAGAGGAAGTGGAGGAGAAGGACATAGAAGATGATCAGGACTGAGTACGGCAGCAGAAACCCCAAGACAACCCTCAGGAGGTGGTGGACACCCAACCAGAAGGTGCCCTCTGGAAATCTGAGAAGGCAGAGCTGGTCATTGCCAACGTTAGCAACAGTGGAAAAGACAAGGCTGGGGGCTGCACCTAATAGGGCTCCAGACCAGATCAAGCATGCTGTTAGTCTCGCCAGACACGGCCTCCGTGCAGTGGCTACCGACCAATATCGCACCACACTCATGGCAGTCAAGAAGAACACCTCTGCATAGACATTTACAGCTGTCAAGAGCGAGATGACTTTGCACATACACCAGCCAAAGGGCCAGCTGTAATCCAGGGCAACATCAACTGTCCAGAAAAGCAGACCCATGGAGAAAAGCAGATCAGTGATGGAGAGGTTCACAACAAAGAAGTTGATGGTGTTGAGGTACTTGCCTTTGGTGTAATGAAAAAGGCACAATACTGTCAAGTTACCAATCAGCCCCAAGACACACACTATGGTATATACTGCAGAAATGGCAGTGCGAAGACCAGGGGAACCATCCCCTGGGAGGTTGAGGTCATCCAGGAGGGTGATGTTGTGATACCTCAGTTGCGTGTGGTTACAAATCGGCTCTGCATTGCAAAGGTCCAGCGTCCTATTGAACTGCTCCAGTCTCTTGTAGTCAGACTCTGTCATGATAAAGTGACTTCCGGGAAAATTGCTTGAGATGTGTCCACTTCACCACATTTTTTAGGTTTCTGGAGATTTCCCCTTGATGTAAATCTTCAGCGATTCTGTGAAACTTGCTGTTTGGTCCTCTTGACAGACATTCCTTGTTAAGTTATCAACATCCCATCCATCCATTTTCCAACCCGCTTATCCTGTAGTTATCAACATAGGTATCAATATTCTGAATAAAGAAGTTGCAATACATTGAGCTGTTAGGTATCTGAATAAAAGCGCAACACCCCTGTCGCCCCCAGCCCCAATTTAATCGATTGGAGTCTTTTCCGAGTAAATAGAATCTCCTGAAAGAGAAAAGGAGACGCCATTGCTGTCACTTTTAGTTTGAGTTATCTATAGAAAAGCAACGCAGAAATAAGAATAAGTGCAGCGGCAATTTCAAATCTAAAATATATAGAAAATAAAACGGTCTGGATTTGAAACGGATAAAGCTGGAAGTGCCACATAACGTACTAGTTCGTCGAGCGACAATATTGCCCCATAAGACGCTTTTAAATTACTAAGGCTAATGCGGAACCTACGAAGTCGGTACCTTAAAAAGGTTAAAATATTGTTAATCGGGAATACGTAAGAAGCGCCACCGCGGGCAAAATGTTGCTACAGTAAAAAAAACGTACTTAACAGTCTCTTCTTTAGAAATATGTTAGGCATTTAAAATCAAATTATCACTGTTTAGACAGTTTTAAAACATTCGAAATTTTATATGTGCTCTTAAATGAAAATACGTCGATTTATCTGACAGGTTTTATTCCGAAGTGAAATAATCAAAGCGCTAATCGGCAAGCACAGTAAGTTTTTGTACAGATTTACTAATTACATTACTTAAAAAAAACTTTACTCCAACAGACATCTTAATGTGGCTAAAATAGATCCGAATTTCACTTACATGTATTCCCAAATAGGCACATTATTGTTAAATACTTGAAGGTCGGCTATCTGTTCCTGCGTTAACAGTAAGTCGATTACAGGGCGGTTTGCAGTGCGTCATAGGCGTCATTTTGGCTTGTGATAGCATTTTTTCAGAATGCCACTGTACAGACATTCACTTAATATACCCACAGCTGCGCACACCTATGGGATTATTGTGATCACTCTGCATTTGTTTGTAGTTAAATCCCCATAACTTTTTCAACAGGCTCAACTGAGATTAGCAGATCACACAGTCCTCAAGGGCAGAGAAAAAAAGAGAATGATTTGGACTGGGAAACACTACATCGGAGGACATCCACTCACAATGGCAATTTAGAGTGAGGGCTTCATCTATGCACGTTTGTCAGCTCAAATACTGTGGCTGGCTCATCAAACCACCACTGGGCCCCTGAGCAGTGCCCTTAACCCCAACTGCTCCAGGGACATTGGAATAAGTGGCTCTCTGACCTCAAGCTTCCTTCCGGTATATATGTGTGGGTCTAATAGGAAAGCAAGACGTAAAATGCAGTGGCTGTTTTTTTGTTGTGGTTATTACCTGTGCTATAGGAGCACCCAGACGTAACCTGTACAAATATGGAGAGGAACATACCATAACACTGCTGCTGTGAGACTACAGCCCAAACCACCGAGCCAACACACACTGCAGACATGTCAGTTGGGTTTATTTATGTAACTGTCAAAAAGAAAACACACAGAAATGGAACACTGGCACAGAATATCAACTGGAGCAGTGCAGTGTCCAAATGTCAACCCAGCAAGTTTAGTCACAGGCAGTTTTTTTTCTTACTTTTTGATTCTTCCTCTCTGTATATTCTTAAAAGCATTTAAGTATTTCCCTAATTAGGAATCTCCAGCCTTCTATCTCAGTATCAAGTTTACTACATATTCTAAGGAGGCTTTGGTATGAAGACCATACATGGCTGGAACAGTATTTGGAACGTCTTTTTTAAAAAGCCACTAGGGGGAGTAAAATACTTTCTTCTGAAATACAGAGTGAAAAAGGGAAATTTTAATGTTTTATGAGGCCATCAATGTAAATGCATGTAAGAAGGTATACTATAGGCTATCAGTCCAAATCCAAGAAAGTACCTTGCTATTGTACCCTTTAACGAGATTCTTAATTAAAGCTACTATAAAATCCACTTCATGTAGAAGTGTGGATTAAAATTAAGAAAGTAGGATGATAGCATGAATGAAAATGGAAGTTAATGAACTTAATCACTAAGGGATACTATAGATACAGCAGGTTGTCAGACGGCTTGGCATTTAGTGTCGGACCAATCAAAGTAAATGCTGCGTTGGGCTGCTGACTTATCCTGCTTGTGTGTCCATGTGTTCAGTAGATTACTACTTCACTACTCTTAATCAGTTTGATTCAGGGTTACTCTAACCAGATAAGACTTGACTGAAAAACAAATTAATGGATAAAGGAAACTATGAAGTCATGCTTTTTCTAATATATTTACATTATTTACATTTGATTATTAAATCATTGAACAAAACATAGTTATATATACTGTCTGTGTATATAAAAAAATGCCCAAAAAATTCAATGTTTGTGAATAACATTTTTCAATTGCAATTATAGTCATGAGAAGAATGAAAATCAAGAATGTAGTCAGTCATTTTTATTCCAAAAATGCCATACAACTTTGTTTCTTCATGTAGTAAATAAAAATGTTAACAGTATATTTCCCCACAGTAAACAGGTTAACTCAATAATTCAAAGTGAACAGTTGTCCAAAATATTTTGCGCCCTTTTGAAGGACAAAGAACTGAAATTAAATTTAAGCAGGAATAAAAAAAAAAAAACTTCAAAATCCAGTGGAAAGCACTTTGATTAAAAAAATCTATTTCTACATAGTTCTAAAGTTATACATCTGTAATATTCAGTTTGATGCATTCAAAATTTCTGTAAATGTAAATTTCAAAGAAGACACTGGATCCTGTACACAGCAAAACCAGCAGGCCTAAATCAGCTCTTTGAGAGTCTGTATAAGGTCAAATAGATCGCTGGATTTGCTGTGCAGGTTCACACTGTTTGCTGATGACCTCAGCAAGACTTGGCTGGACATGGAATTGTGGTCCTGTAGCTTATTACCACCAATATATTGTACTGTTCTCACAAATATGCCATGTCCGACTTCGAAATAGTCGCATAAATCAACAGATACTGTTGAAAAGGAGACCTGTTTGGGGTTTCACATATATTTTTAGAGAAATGTCACAAGGCACATGGGAACCCCATGTAACTTCATATAAGGGTTTGGGTTTCACACAGTTTTACATGCAAACACACAACTGATCTGCATACATTAATAGGCAGGGTAAAGAGCTGCGACCGGCTGAAGACATGAAATAGGCAATTGGGTTGAGGTAACTCTCATTTGGACCAGTTAAGCATTAGCTCCAATCACACACCATGGATAATTTAAGGCTTAAAAACCACAGCATATAATGTCAATTGTATTCAAGAAAACCAAAAGAAGTGGTAACATCTGTAGCTTATCATTACTTTTTTCCGAAGGTAATCAACAAAAAAATAAATGCAGCTATCCTTGGTTCCAGAGAACGACTCTCACCAACCATCTCACTTCTCATGCGGTAATGCTTTGCTTCATTTTGAAAAATCTGCTACGTGATCAAAGTCCCATGTATAATTCAGGACTTTCCCCAAGTGCACTACACATCTCTCCCACTAACCCTGACTTCACTTACCCTACCTTCCTGATCCATACATCTTTTTCATAGCTTACTGCTCCACATGACTAAAACTCAGGAAAATAACGCTTAATATAAAAAGGCATTCTTGTCAAGGTGATCTTGGAAAAGGCACTTAATTTAGGCACATAATTTAAACTAAATCTCAGCGAGCAAATTGGCCAAATTTTATGTATCTGAGAGATATAACTGCACTAAACACAATATTTCTCAAAAGTGATTTGTGGATATGACAATGAAAACACAACTGCATAATATACCTACAGACATAACGACTGTTCCAGAAAGTTTAGTTACCTACTCAACACATTTTAACACTGAATCTTTTGTTTGTTCTCAGTGTTTAAAATGTATTCCTGAAAACCTTGGATCTATACTTGTATTTTCAGTTACTAGTTCTTGTATGGTGTCCATACAAACCAACTAACTCACATGGTTCGTTCCATTATTTTAGTGCAAAATTATCACTTTATTCTTGTAAATTGTTTTGTTAAACATTAAGAATGCAAAAATGTTCCTAGAATAAAACTATTTTTAAAAAATTACTCTAAATATCTCCACGTGTAAAGTTTCGTAAAGCCATTAAGATGTGGTCCTTCGTAATTTACAGATTGGCACTTCTCTGTAAACACACTAGTCTGCACTCTTTGGTAGTTTTTCTTTTTCCAGGGCTCTGCTAAAAATGTAAAAATGTAGTTTTGATCCACCATTGACATAATGTCAAAACTGAAAGCACCTTTTCAAAAACATATATATTTACTAAGTTAAAAAGAAACCTTATTAGTGAACTGAATAACTGAGTTGACTCCAGCACAAAATTAAGCCCTGAACTAAATACACAGAATGTTAAATATTGTTATATAGCACAATTAGCGGAGAGGGAAAACCTATACCTGGGTACACCTAAAATCATTTTAATGACAGTTCTTTTTCATAGTTTGATTAGTATAGGCCTAAAAAATAAATAAATGTATGTCGAGTATAACAATTAATAGATCCTAAGTAAGTATGATAACAGATTTTTGAATATTTGGGTAATAACCATGATCTTTGCTTTGCCAGATAATTTGTGCTTTGTGACTTCATATCCATCCCAAAAAATAATTTGGCCGTAACAAGTGTTAAACAGTTTTAGCATACTAGTGTTTAAAAATCACCCACAGCAAACTGTACAGGGCGTCGAGGCTAACGGAGGACTTTAAATTCCGGAGGTCTCTGAAGGTCATCGTCAGAGGTTGAATGAGGTGTTTATGAGCATATCAAACACGCTACTTAGCAGGTGATTTATGCCTGACTTGAGCACCTTCATGATTCCTTGAGCTCAGGGCAGCTTTGGGCAGTGATGCCATGACTAGCGGGCCTGTGGCTCGGCACCCTGAGCAGGACGGCGCTGAACGCCGCGATGATGCCAAGGTTGAGAAGGATGCCCAGGGCGAGGGCCCCTATAGTGCCCGGGAGAGACGGAGCAGCAGTGTTGACCGTTAGCCAGGCGCTGCGCGAAGTCATGTCCGCCAACAGCGCCTCCATTTGGAAGTGGGTGCCCACGACAGCACAGATGTGAAAGAGCTGGTGGCTGTGGCCTGGATTAGAGAGATTGGAGAGGGACAGTTTGGTTTATGAAGAACATGATGGGTAATGGAATGGGATCAAACAATAATATTAGTGATATTACAGATAATCAGGCCCATCCGTAGCATCTCATTGTTAGAGCCAGTTATGTTGAAGCTTAAATTATGTCTGCACCTAAGCTCTGATGGATGGCATGGTAGATCTCCAGGAGCAGGACTGGGCACCCCTACTCTGTATAATTTATATTTAACCCCTATCCCGTGTTTGGGGTCAATCTGACCCCAGAGCATCATTAACCCCTATCCCGTGTTTGGGGTCA